>JANJGN010000006.1:179452636-179472636 GCA_026770705.1 Isurus oxyrinchus | reverse complement strand
CACTGGATAGAGATCAGGATCAGTAACTCTGCTCACTCACTCCCCCAGTAAGGGCACTGGATAGAGATCAGGATCAGTAACTCTGCTCACTCACTCCCCCAGTCAGGACACTGGATAGAGATCAGGATCAGTAACTCTGCTCACTCACTCCCCCAGTCAGGACACTGGATAGAGATCAGGATCAGTAACTGCTCACTCACTCCCCCAGTAAGGGCACTGGATAGAGATCAGGATCAGTAACTCTGCTCACTCACTCCCCCAGTCAGGGCACTGGATAGAGATCAGGATCAGTAACTCTGCTCACTCACTCCCCCAGTAAGGGCACTGGATAGAGATCAGGATCAGTAACTCTGCTCACTCACTCCCCC
Organism: Isurus oxyrinchus; assembly: GCA_026770705.1. Classification (NCBI taxonomy): domain Eukaryota; kingdom Metazoa; phylum Chordata; class Chondrichthyes; order Lamniformes; family Lamnidae; genus Isurus; species Isurus oxyrinchus. The sequence goes on along the minus strand of JANJGN010000006.1, from coordinate 179,472,268 downwards.
AGTCAGGACACTGGATAGAGATCAGGCTCAGTAACTCTGCTCACTCACTCCTGAGGTCAGGACACTGGATAGAGATCAGGATCAGTAACTCTGCTCACTCACTCCCCCAGTCAGGACACTGGATAAAGATCAGGACCTGCAACTCTGCTCACTCACTCCCCCAGTAAGGGCACTGGATAGAGATCAGGATCAGTAACTCTGCTCACTCACTCCCCCAGTCAGGACACTGGATAGAGATCAGGATCAGTAACTCTGCTCACTCACTCCCCCAGTCAGGACACTGGATAGAGATCAGGATCAGTAACTCTGCTCACTCACTCCCCCAGTCAGGACACTGGATAGAGATCAGGATCAGTAACTCTGCTCACTCACTCCCCCAGTCAGGGCACTGGATAGAGATCAGGATCAGTAACTCTGCTCACTCACTCCCCCAGTAAGGGCACTGGATAGAGATCAGGATCAGTAACTCTGCTCACTCACTCCCCCAGTAAGGGCACTGGATAGAGATCAGGATCAGTAACTCTGCTCACTCACTCCCCCAGTCAGGACACTGGATAGAGATCAGGATCAGTAACTCTGCTCACTCACTCCCCCAGTAAGGACACTGGATAGAGATCAGGATCAGTAACTCTGCTCACTCACTCCCCCAGTAAGGGCACTGGATAGAGATCAGGATCAGTAACTCTGCTCACTCACTCCCCCAGTAAGGGCACTGGATAGAGATCAGGATCAGTAACTCTGCTCACTCACTCCCCCAGTAAGGGCACTGGATAGAGATCAGGATCAGTAACTCTGCTCACTCACTCCCCCAGTCAGGGCACTGGATAGAGATCAGGATCAGTAACTCTGCTCACTCACTCCCCCAGTAAGGGCACTGGATAGAGATCAGGATCAGTAACTCTGCTCACTCACTCCCCCAGTAAGGGCACTGGATAGAGATCAGGATCAGTAACTGCTCACTCACTCCCCCAGTCAGGACACTGGATAGAGATCAGGATCAGTAACTCTGCTCACTCACTCCCCCAGTAAGGGCACTGGATAGAGATCAGGATCAGTAACTCTGCTCACTCACTCCCCCAGTCAGGACACTGGATAGAGATCAGGATCAGTAACTCTGCTCACTCACTCCCCCAGTCAGGGCACTGGATAGAGATCAGGATCAGTAACTCTGCTCACTCACTCCCCCAGTAAGGGCACTGGATAGAGATCAGGATCAGTAACTGCTCACTCACTCCCCCAGTAAGGGCACTGGATAGAGATCAGGATCAGTAACTCTGCTCACTCACTCCCCCAGTAAGGGCACTGGATAGAGATCAGGATCAGTAACTCTGCTCACTCACTCCCCCAGTCAGGGCACTGGATAAAGATCAGGATCAGTAACTCTGCTCACTCACTCCCCCAGTCAGGACACTGGATAGAGATCAGGATCAGTAACTGCTCACTCACTCCCCCAGTCAGGGCACTGGATAGAGATCAGGATCAGTAACTCTGCTCACTCACTCCCCCAGTCAGGGCACTGGATAGAGATCAGGATCAGTAACTCTGCTCACTCACTCCCCCAGTCAGGACACTGGATAGAGATCAGGATCAGTAACTCTGCTCACTCACTCCCCCAGTCAGGACACTGGATAGAGATCAGGATCAGTAACTCTGCTCACTCACTCCCCCAGTAAGGGCACTGGATAGAGATCAGGATCAGTAACTCTGCTCACTCACTCCCCCAGTCAGGACACTGGATAGAGATCAGGATCAGTAACTGCTCACTCACTCCCCCAGTCAGGACACTGGATAGAGATCAGGATCAGTAACTCTGCTCACTCACTCCCCCAGTAAGGGCACTGGATAGAGATCAGGATCAGTAACTCTGCTCACTCACTCCCCCAGTCAGGACACTGGATAGAGATCAGGATCAGTAACTCTGCTCACTCACTCCCCCAGTCAGGACACTGGATAGAGATCAGGATCAGTAACTCTGCTCACTCACTCCCCCAGTAAGGGCACTGGATAGAGATCAGGATCAGTAACTCTGCTCACTCACTCCCCCAGTCAGGACACTGGATAGAGATCAGGATCAGTAACTCTGCTCACTCACTCCCCCAGTCAGGGCACTGGATAGAGATCAGGATCAGTAACTCTGCTCACTCACTCCTGAGGTCAGGACACTGGATAGAGATCAGGAGCTCTGCTCACTCTTTCCTCCGTCACTCTCTCTAGAGCTCAGGGCACTCTATAAAGATCAGCATCAGGATCAGGAACTCTGCTTACTTCCTCTGTGGGTGGGATAGATCTGGCCCTGTTCAACACGGTCCTTGTGGATGGGGTATAGCTCCATCTGCTGGTGAAAGGCCATGGTGCGTCTTGCTGATTAAAATAGAATTTTCTCCAGAGTGTTTGAGGGGCTGATTCTCGGAGTGTTTGAGTGGCTGACTTTCAGTCTTGTTTACATGGGGCTCAAAGCCAAGGCAACACTGATGAATGAAGGAATTCTAGTTGACTGGAATTGTTGGTGTTGGTGCAGACTCGATGGGCTGAAGGACCTCTTCTGCACTGTGATATTCTGCAATACTAAAGGATCATATGGAATGCTCCAACAATATAAACCCATTTTCTTTTCCTCTTTAACCCCATCACATTCCCTCCTGCCCAAGTACAGATTCACTGAGATAAGATCATCCAAAGTGCCATTCTGAGCCGTGCGTGTAACCAGGCAACTGGATTTTGAAATGAGGTCATGGACGGCATAGCCAATCCTGATCCAGATCTGAGCCAAAGGGGGCGACCCAGCCAATCCTGATCCAGATCTGAGCCGAAAGGGGGCGACCCAGCCAATCCTGATCCAGATCTGAGCCAAAGGGGACGACCCAGCCAATCCTGATCCAGATCTGAGCCAAAGGGGACGACCCAGCCAATCCTGATCCAGATCTGAGCCAAAGGGGACGACCCAGCCAATCCTGATCCAGATCTGAGCCGAAAGGGGGCGACCCAGCCAATCCTGATCCAGATCTGAGCCAAAGGGGACGACCCAGCCAATCCTGATCCAGATCTGAGCCAAAGGGGGACGACCCAGCCAATCCTGATCCAGATCTGAGCCGAAAGGGGGCGACCCAGCCAATCCTGATCCAGATCTGAGCCAAAGGGGACGACCCAGCCAATCCTGATCCAGATCTGAGCCAAAGGGGGACAACCCAGCCAATCCCGATCTCAGACAAAATGGGGACGACCCAGCCAATCCTGATCCTGATCTCAGGCAAAAGGTGGATGACCCAGCCAATCCCGATCCTGATCTCAGGCAAAATGGGGGCGACCCAGCCAATCCCGATCCTGATCTCAGGCAAAAGGGGGCGACCCAACCAATCCTGATCCTGATCTTAGGTAAAAGGTGGATGACCCAGCCAATCCCAATCCTGATCTCAGGCAAAATGGGGGCAACCCAGCCAATCCTGATACAGATCTGAGCCGAAAGGGGATGACCCAGCCAATCCTGATCCAGATCTGAGCCGAAAGGGAATGACCCAGCCAATCCCGATCCTGATCTCAGGCAAAATGGGGACAACCCAGCCAATCCCGATCCTGATCTCAGGCAAAATGGGGACGACTCAGCCAATCCCAATCCTGCTCCAAAGCAAAAGGTGGATGACCCAGCCAATCCCGATCCTGCTCTCAGGCAAACAGTGGATGACCCAGCCAGTGCCGATCATGTATAGGTGCAGTTTCCAGTCTGGGCTGGGGTCACTGGACAACAATCAGGAGCAGAAACTTTAACCGAAATGTTGCTCCCTAGTGCAGGGCTGTGAGGTCACTTGTGGTGTTCCCTCCCCCCAAAGGCCACACAGATCAAAGAAATCAGCGCAAACTGTGAATCGAGATTCATATCGTCCTCATTAAAAAGCACATTCTAAATACTTAACATTAAGGTGTGTGTATATGTACCAGACATATGTGTGAAGTTTATTTATATATATATATATATATATATGTATGTATAAATAAAATTCACACATATATATGTGTATATATATAATATATATTTATACATATATAACATATATATATGTGTGCGCGTGTGTATTTTATATACACATTATACACACATGTATGACACACACCTGCAACAACTTGTTTTCAGCACAAACATAATTACAGAAGAACTGCTGGAGAGATAGAGGTGGAAATTAATGCCATGATATCCTGCAACTTTCAAAACAAAATCCAAGCAACAGAGGTCACCTAAGGTTCAAGCCAGCGTTCCGCTTATCCAAGCTCCTGTGTCTGTCCACATGCACCTTACCCTGTCCCTCCCCCCAACCCCATTCCAAGCGCCAGGGCTAAAAACAGAGCAATTACAAAACCAGACACATCTGTAAGAAAGTGTTGGCGGTGACTTTGATCTCCAGCAGAAAGGCAGAAGAGTGAATTCATGTATTTACAGAGCTCCCATAAGAGTGTTCGTTTTTGGCTGGAGTATGAAATGGGTCCACAGCGTGCAAATCGCTTAGAATTGTGTAAAAGATAAACCTTAGGCAGTCGGTAATTTCACATTAATTTAGAAAAAAGCTCCATTCGTTCTTTCTGAATAAAACAGGGGCTGAGGGATAGGGGAGACAAAAAATAAATAAATATGGCAGTCAGTTTCTATTTTTAAATAGACGTTGCTTCTCTCAGTTCCTGGCTTATGAATGGTCAATCGTTCTGTGCCAGCTTGCTGCTGTGTGTGGTTTCCAGGCTGCTCACCTGAAGCTCGGTCAGACTACCAGTGCCAGACTGCTGCCCAATCACCGCCATCTGTGAAGACAAGAGGGCCAAAGAGTCACAGCCAGATCGGTGCCGGACACAGGATCACCCCCAACCCCCGCTCGGTGCCGGACACAGGATCACCCCCAACCCCCGCACGGTGCTGGACACAGCGTCACCAAAATTCCCCTCCCTCGGTTAACGAGAGACACTGTGTCCCCCACAATCCCCCTCCCTCGGTTAATGCGAGACATTGTGTTCCACCAATCCCCCCCCCTCGGTTAATGCAAGACACTGTCCCCCCAATCCCCCTCCCTCGGTTAATACTAGACACTGTGTCCCCCCAATCCCCCTCCCTCGGTTAATACTAGACACTGTGTCCCCCCAATCCCCCTCCCTCGGTCAATGTGAGACACTGTGTCCCCCCAATCCCCCTCCCTCGGTTAATACTAGACACTGTGTCCCCCCAATCCCCCTCCCTCGGTCAATGTGAGACACTGTGTCCCCCCAATCCCCCTCCCTCGGTTAATACTAGACACTGTGTTCCCCCAATCCCCCTCCCTCGGTCAATGTGAGACACTGTGTCCCCCCAATCCCCCTCCCTCGGTTAATACTAGACACTGTGTCCCCCCAATCCCCCTCCCTCGGTTAATACTAGACACTGTGTCCCCCCAATTCCCCTCCCCTGGTTAATACTAGACACTGTGTCCCCCCAATCCCCCTCCCTCGGTTAATGCGAGACACTGTGTCCCCCCAATCCCCCTCCCTCGGTTAATACTAGACACTGTGTCCCCCCAATCCCCCTCTCCCGGTTAATACTAGACACTGTGTCCCCCCAATCCCCCTCCCTCGGTTAATGTGAGACACTGTGTCCCCCCAATCCCCCTCCCTCGGTTAATACTAGACACTGTGTTCCCCCCAATCCCCCTCCCTCGGTTAATACTAGACACTGTGTTCCCCCAATCCCCCTCCCTCGGTTAATACTAGACACTGTGTTCCCCCAATCCCCCTCCCCCGGTTAATGCGAGACACTGTGTCCCCCCAATCCCCCTCCCTCGGTTAATACTAGACACTGTGTTCCCCCAATCCCCCTCCCTCGGTTAATACTAGACACTGTCCCCCCAATCCCTGTCCCTCGGTTAATACTGGACACTGTCCCCCCAATCCCCCTCCCTCGGTTAATGCGAGACACTGTGTTCCCCACAATCCCCCTCCCCCGGTTAATGCGAGACACTGTGTCCCCCCAATCCCCCTCCCTCGGTTAATACTAGACACTGTGTCCCCCCAATCCCCCTCCCTCGGTTAATGCGAGACACTGTCCCCCCCCAATCCCCCTCCCCCTCCCTCGGTTAATATGAGACACTGTGTCCCCCCAATCCCCCTCCCTCGGTTAATACTAGACACTGTGTTCCCCCCAATCCCCCTCCCTCGGTTAATGCGAGACACTGTGTTCCCCCAATCCCCCTCCCTCGGTTAATACTAGACACTGTGTCCCCCCAATCCCCCTCCCTCGGTTAATATGAGACACTGTGTTCCCCCAATCCCCCTCCCTCGGTTAATACTGGACACTGTGTTCCCCCAATCCCCCTCCCTCGGTTAATACTAGACACTGTGTTCCCCCAATCCCCCTCCCTCGGTTAATACTGGACACTGTGTCCCCCCAATCCCCCTCCCTCGGTTAATATGAGACACTGTCCCCCCAATCCCCCTCCCTCGGTTAATACTAGACACTGTGTCCCCCCAATCCCCCTCCCTCGGTTAATGCGAGACACTGTGTCCCCCCAATCCCTGTCCCTCGGTTAATACTAGACACTGTGTCCCCCCAATTCCCCTCCCCTGGTTAATACTAGACACTGTGTTCCCCCAATCCCCCTCCCTCGGTTAATGCGAGACACTGTGTCCCCCCAATCCCTGTCCCTCGGTTAATACTAGACACTGTCCCCCCAATCCCCCTCCCTTGGTTAATACTAGACACTGTCCCCCCAATCCCCCTCCCTCGGTTAATGCTAGACACTGTGTCCCCCCAATCCCCCTCCCTCGGTTAATACTAGACACTGTGTGAAGACCTGTTAATCTATCTCCTAAAGACCTGGCTTTGATTTTAATATTTATGTCCCCTTGCTCGAGACTCTTCCAATAGCAGACAAATTTCTCCCTCTTCCCTATCAATTCCTCTCGAAACCCCTAAAAACCCCAATCAAATCACAGCTGAACCTTCTAAATACCACAGAATACAGGCCTAGTTTATGTAACCTTTCCTCATTATCTAACGTTTGGTGACTGGGGTAATGTTTTGGTGAGTTCGTGCTGCACACCTTCCAAGGCCAATATATCCTTCCTATGATGCGGTGCCTAGAACTGCTCACAGTTCTCCAGATATATCCTAAACAGGGCTTTGCACAGCTGTGGGAATCTGATGATGGTCATCAACCTGAAACTTTAACTTCATTTCTCTCTACAGAAGAAGTTACAACAAACTGAATAATATAATCCAGACTAAGATACAGCAGAGCAGGTGTGTGTATAGACATAGGTAGACATGGGTGTTTGTTGGTATTGAGACTGTCCAGAGCATTAAACAAGAATTCATTGGAGCTGTAACAAAAGAAATGTAACAATTGTAGGGACTTCAATCTTCATATAGACTCAGACAATCAAATTGGCAACAGTGATCTAGAAGATAAGTTTGTGGAATGTTTTTGTGACTGTTTCTTGGAGCAATACATTGTGGAACTGACGAGATCTAAGATAGCTTTATCCCTAGTATTGTGGTAATGAAACAGGATTAATTAGCAATGTTGCATTAAAAGATCCACTAGGAAATAGTGATCATAATACCATTGAATTCCAAGTTTGAAAGTGACATACTCCAATCACAAACAAGAATCTTAAACTTAAAGTCAGTTACATAGGTACAAGGGGAGAACAGGTTAAGATTAATTGGGTAAATAGACTGAATGGTATGGAGGTAAATCAGTAAAGGGAAACAGTTAAAGAAACAAATGTTCAACAAAACTACATTGTGGTTGTTGGAGGTCAGTCATCTCAGCTCCAGGACATCACTGCAGGAGTTCCTCAGGGTAGTGTCCTTGGCCAAACCATCTTCAGCTGCTTCATTAATCACCTCCCTTCCATCATAAGGTCAGAAGTGGGGATGTTCACTGATGATTGCACAACGTTCAGCACCATTCACAACTCCTCAGATACTGAAGCAGTCCATGTCTAAATGCAGCAAGACCTGGACAATATCCAAGTTTGGGCTGACAAGTGGCAAGTAACATTTTCGCCACACAAGTGTCAGGCAATGACCATCTCCAACAAGAGAGAATCCAACCATCGCCCTTTCACATTCAATGGCATTACCTTCACTGAAACCCCCACTATCAACATCCTGGGTTGCCACTGACCAGAATAACTCTCCTCCTGACTCCCCAAAGCCTGCCCACCATCTACAAGACACAAGTCAGGAGTGTGATGTAATACTCCCCACTTGCCTGGATGAGTGCAGCACCCACAACACTCAAGAAGCTTGGCACTGTCCAGGACAAAGCAGCCTGCTTGATTGGCACCATATCCACAAACATTCAATCTCTCCACCACCGACGCACAGTAGCAGCAGTGTGTACCATCTACAAGATGCACTGCAGGAATTCACCAAGGCTCCTTCGACAGCACCTTCCAAACCCATGACCGCTATCATCTAGAAGGACAAGGGCAGCAGATAGATGGGAATACCACCACCTGGCAGGTCTGCTCCAAGTAACTCACCATCCTGACTTAGAGATATATGTCCATTCCTTCTCTGTCGCTGGGTCAAAATCTTGGAAATCCCTCGTGAACAGCACCTAAACCACATGGACTGCAGCGGCTCAAGAAGGCAGCTCATCACCACCTTCTCAAGGGCAACTAGGGATGGGCAAAAAAATGCTGGTCCAGCCAGCGAAGCCCACATCCCATAAATGAATAAAATATAAGACATGCCAATGTGAACTGGTTGCCATGGGGACCGGGGGCCTATTGAAACTCTCAAGTGCCAGCTTTCACATCTGAACACAAAGGCAGAAGCAACCTTACAGACTCAGTCAGTCAGACTCAGAGATCCTGGAGACAGATGATGCTGGGTGAAGATGCAGAAAAGCTATTGGTGTGAGAACAGAGTGTTGGTGCGAATGAATTCCCATTTAAAAAGGTGGACCCTGTAGAGACTGAGAAGTCACAGGACAGTGCCTTAGTACTGGAAGGCCATTCGGGTATGTTCGGGAGAGCTGAATGAAGGGAGTTTTAAAAGGAATCTGGAAGAGTTGCTCCAGTGTTAGAGAGAGAAGAAAGTCTGTTGAAACGCTGGGAGGGATTTGGGGGTTTGAAAACAAGGCCAAGGTTCTGCTGGGAATGTGGTGTAAAGTATAATCATGGCATAGGATTATCGGTCATGTTAAGAAGCCAACAAGGAATGCCTATTCTCTCACTTAGAATTTTACTTGCTTCCTAACGAATGTTAATTTGATGTTTATTTTAGTTTGTTTTGTTATATCAAAAGTCTTAAAAAATGTGAAATCTTCTGAGTTAGTCGCTGGGAATTCTCTTTTCCAAAATGATCAGTTTCTACATGACTCACAAGGAAGAGCGCGCAGAGGAAGAGAGTATTAATCATTCAAAAGCAAGCAAAAAGGAAGAAAGTAGAACGACAGGAACTGTGCTTTAAATACTACAGGTAAAGGAAAACTAATAAAAGGAAAGTGACTAAAACAGGAGAGAGAGAAATAGGAAACATTTTAATGCAGAAGGGAAGGTCAAGATGTTTGGCCCAAATAAGCCTTCTTTAAACAAGCACAAGGAGTATAAGAAACAAACTGAATGAATTGAAGACACATACTTACCTTGGAGGGTATGGTATGGGAACCATTACAGAGGCAGTGCGGCAAGACAGTCAAGACTGGGAATGAATTATATCAAGTTTTTTATTTATTCATTCACAGGATGTGGGCGTCGCTGGCTGGGCCAGCATTTATTGCCCATCCCGAATTGCCCTTGAGAAGGTGGTGGTGAGCTGCCTTCTTGAACTGCTGCAGTCCATGTGGTGTAGGTACATCCATAGTGCTGTTAGGAAGGGAGTTCCAGGGTTTTGACCCAGTGACAGTGAAGGAACAGTGATATATTTCCAAGTCAGGATGGTGAGTGACTCGGAGGGGAACTTCCAGGTGGTGGTATTCCCATCTATCTGCTGCTCATGTCCTTTTAGATGGTAGCAGTTGTAGATTTGTCAGGCTATAATGTCTACAGGAAGGACAGGAGGAGTCGTCTTAGTGATGAAGAAGGATGAAATCACTTCAGTGGTAAGATAGGATATAACAAGGTATAGCAGGCAGTGGAGATATGGATAGAATAAAGAAAATGATTTAGTGGGAGTTGTGTATAGGATCCCTGGTTGTAGGTGCAAGGTGATAGATTATATAAATGCAATGATTTATACACAAGTACGTAACAAAGGCAGAGTGGTTGTAATGTGGATTTTAACTTTGCTACAGATTAGGTTGAGCAGAATTCAGAGTTGTGTCAAGTCCAGTGGGCGTTTGTTAAAGTGACAACTTAACAGAACCATCGGCCAAGTTATGGAGTAAACGTGACAGCTCAGAGGCATGGCTGGCGCAGTGACAGGAAACAGAATAATTTGGTGAACGGTTGTTTTGCGGACTGCAGGAATAATGAAGTTGAGATCATCTTCGCCTCCAATCCTTGTTCATGCTAATGAATCTACACCTGTTCGTGCCCATATTCAAAAGCCCAAGTTAATGCCTTCTGATGTGGAAGTAGGTATAAATGGTGATAATCGCTGAATAAAAATAATCGAAAGCAAGAAGTTGTTAGCAAAAGAATCAGAGGTGACATGAGGAAACCTTTTTTTAAACCTGGCAAGTTGGTTCTCTGGCAATCACTGCCTAAAAAGGTAGTGGAAGCAGATTCAACAGTAAAATGTGAAAGAAAATTGGATAAATACTTGAAGCTTGGAAGAAAAAACTGCAGGACTGCAAAGAAGGGCATGGGGTTAATTGGACGGATACATGTCAGAAAGGCAGTGAATTTCTTGCATGTGTTTTGAGAGAGTTTTCTGCAAACAATATGTCCAAGCATTTGTTGCATAAAAAGGGTCCGGTATGAACTGCTAATATTCCAGCAGTGGTGGAGGATTGTGAGGAGCAGTAAAAGTTAATTCTGCCCTCAAATATTCCCCAACACGAACAGCATCAGCATGGCCTTTTCTCTATCATATTCCACAGGATGGACAATGTTGGGCTACGAACCCGTGCGATTCAAATCCATCTCAGACACGACCCACACATACAGAAATCATTCGGCACAATATTTAAATCCAGGTCACAGGAGTTAATGCTCAGGCGGCAAATCCTGTTTAAAGATCAATGATACCAGGCAATATATATCTGTCTTTGAGGGAGAGAGAGGTCAGAGATACCAGGCAATATATATCTGTCTCTGAGGGAGAGAGAGGTCAGAGATACAAGGCAATATATATCTGTCTCTGAGGGAGGGGTCAGAGATACCAAATAATATATATCTGTCTCTGAGGGAGGGGTCAGAGATACCAGGTAATATATATCTGTCTCTGAGGGAGGGGTCAGAGATACCAGGCAATATATATCTGTCTCCCTGAGGAAGGGAGGGGTCAGAGATACCAGGCAATACATATCTGTCTCCCTGAGGGAGGGAGAGGTCAGAGAGACCAGACAGTATAAATCTGTCTCTGAGGGAGGGGGAGGTCAGAGATACCGGACAATATATATCTGTCGCTGAGGGAGAGAGAGGTCAGAGGTACCAGGCAATATATATCAGTCCGTCTGAGGGAGAGAGGCGTCAGAAATACCAGACAATATATATCTCTGAGGAAGGCAGGGGTCAGAGAGACCAGGCAATATAAATCTGTCTCTGAGGGAGGGAGAGCTCAGTGAGACCAGACAATATCTATCTGTCTCTGAGGGAGGGAGAGCTCAGTGAGACCAGACAATATATATCAGTCTGTCGGAGGGAGGGAGAGGTCAGAGACACCGGACAATATATATCTGTCTCCCTGAGGGAGGCAGGGGTCAGAGAGACCCGACAGTATATATCTGTCCCCCTGAGGGAGGGAGAGGTCAGAGACACCGGACAATATATATCTGTCTCTGAGGGAGGGAGAGATCAGAGATACCAGACAATATATATCTGTCTCCCTGAGGGAGGGAGAGATCAGAGATACCAGACAATATATATCTGTCTCCGAGGGAGGGAGGGGTCAGAGATACCAGACAATATATATCTGTCTCTGAGGGAGGGAGAGGTCAGAGATACCAGACAATATATATCTGTCTCTGAGGGAGGGAGAGGTCAGAGATACCAGACAATATATATCTGTCTCTGAGGGAGGGAGAGGTCAGAGATACCAGACAATATATATCTGTCGCTGAGGGAAAGAGAGGTCAGAGATACCAGGCAATATATATCAGTCTCCGAGGGAGAGAGGGGTCAGAAATACCAGACAATATATATGTCTCTGAGGAAGGCAGGGGTCAGAGATACCAGGCAATATAAATCTGTCTCTGAGGGAGGGAGAGGTCAGAGAGACCAGACAATATATATCTGTCGCTGAGGGAGAGAGAGGTCAGAGATACCAGACAATATATATCAGTCTCCGAGGGAGGGAGAGCTCAGTGAGACCAGACAATATATGTCAGTCTGTCGGAGGGAGGGAGAGGTCAGAGACACCGGACAACATATATCTGTCTCCCTGAGGGAGGCAGGGGTCAGAGAGACCCGACAGAATATATCTGCCTCCCTGAGGGAGGGAGAGATCAGAGATACCAGACAATATATATCTGTCTCTGAGGGAGGGAGGGTTTAGAGATACTGGACAATATATATCTGTCTCTGAGGGAGGGAGAGGTCAGAGATACCAGGCAATATATATCTGTCTCTGAGGGAGAGAGAGGTCAGAGATACCAGACAATATATATCTGTCTCTGAGGGAGGGAGAGGTCAGAGACACCGGACAATATATATCTGTCTCTGAGGGAGAGAGAGGTCAGAGATACCAGACAATATATATCTGCCTCCCTGAGGGAGAGAGAGATCAGAGATACCAGACAATATATATCTGTCTCCCTGAGGGAGGGAGAGGTCAGAGATACTGGACAGTATATATCTGTCTCTGAGGGAGGGAGAGATCAGAGATACCAGACAATATATATCTGTCTCCGAGGGAGGGGTCAGGGAGACCAGACAATATATATCTGTCTCTCAGGGAGGGAGAGGTCAGAGACACCAGACAATATATATCTGTCTCTGAGGGAGGGAGAGGTCAGAGATACCAGACAATATATATTTGTCTCTGAGGGAGGGAGAGGTCAAAGATGCCAGGCAATATATATCTGTCTCTGAGGGAGGGAGAGGTCAGAGATACCAGGCAATATATATCTGTCTCTGAGGGAGAGAGAGGTCAGAGATACCAGGCAATATATATCAGTCTGTCTGAAGGAGGGAGGGGTCAAAAATACCAGACAATATATATCTTTCTCTGAGGGGAGGGAGGGAGAGGTCAGAGGGACCAGGCAATATCTATCTGTCTCTGAGGGAGGGAGAGGTCAGAGATACCAGGCAATATATATCTGTCTCTGAGGGAGGGAGGGGTCAGAGATACCAGGCAATATATATCTGTCTCTGAGGGAGAGAGAGGTCAGAGATACCAGACAATATATATCTGTCTCTGAGGGAGGGAGAGGTCAGAGACACCGGACAATATATATCTGTCTCTGAGGGAGAGAGAGGTCAGAGATACCAGACAATATATATCTGCCTCCCTGAGGGAGAGAGAGATCAGAGATACCAGACAATATATATCTGTCTCCCTGAGGGAGGGAGAGGTCAGAGATACTGGACAGTATATATCTGTCTCTGAGGGAGGGAGAGATCAGAGATACCAGACAATATATATCTGTCTCCGAGGGAGGGGTCAGGGAGACCAGACAATATATATCTGTCTCTCAGGGAGGGAGAGGTCAGACACACCAGACAATATATATCTGTCCCCCTGAGGGAGGGAGAGATCAGAGACACCAGACAATATATATCTGTCTCTGAGGGAGGGAGAGGTCAGAGATACCAGACAATATATATTTGTCTCTGAGGGAGGGAGAGGTCAAAGATGCCAGGCAATATATATCTGTCTCTGAGGGAGGGAGAGGTCAGAGATACCAGGCAATATATATCTGTCTCTGAGGGAGAGAGAGGTCAGAGATACCAGGCAATATATATCAGTCTGTCTGAAGGAGGGAGGGGTCAAAAATACCAGACAATATATATCTTTCTCTGAGGGGAGGGAGGGAGAGGTCAGAGATACCAGGCAATATCTATCTGTCTCTGAGGGAGGGAGGGGTCAGAGATACCAGGCAATATCTATCTGTCTCTGAGGGAGGGAGAGGTCAGGGAGACCAGACAATATATATCTGTCTCTGAGGGAGGGAGAGGTCAGGGAGACCAGACAATATATATCTGTCTCTGAGGGAGGGAGAGATCAGAGATACCAGACAATATATATCTGTCTCTGAGGGAGGGAGAGGTCAGAGATACCAGACAATATATATCTGTCTCCCTGAGGAAGGGAGGGGTCAGGGAGACCAGACAATATATATCTGTCCCCCTGAGGGAGGGAGGCGACACTGAGATATTAGGCCATAGCTTCCAGGGAGTACAATCACAGCCGGACTGTCACTCTGGTTTCTTACCCTGAAGCGCCCGACCTTCTGAGTCACACGGTGCGAAAGGTGCAGTGCAGCCGTTCCCAAGTGTTAGGGGCTGAGGGGGCAACCGGGGGAGGAGGGGCACGCTCGGGGGAGGAGGGGGCGCTCGGGGGAGGAGTGGCACGCTCAAGGGAGGAGGGGCACGCTCGGGGGAGGAGGGGGAGCTCAGGGGAGGAGGGGCGCTCGGGGGAGGAGGTGGCGCTCGGGGGAGGAGGGGGCGCTCGGGGGAGGAGGGGGCGCTCGGGGAAGGAAGGGCACGCTCAGGGGAGGAGGGGCACGCTTGGGTAGGAGGGGGCGCTCGGGGGAGGAGGGGGCGCTCGGGGGAGGAAGGGCACGCTCAGGGGAGGAGGGGGCGCTCGGGGGAGGAGGGCTCAGTGGAAGAGGGGGCGCTCGGGGGAGGAGGGCTCAGGGGATGAGGGGGCGCTCGGGAGAGGCAGGGGCGCTCGGGGGAGGAAGGCTCAGGGGAGGAGGGGGCGCTCGGGGGAGGAGGGCTCAGGGGAGGAGGGGCACGCTCATGGAGGAGGGGCACGCTCGAGGAGGAGGGGGCGCTCGGGGGAGGAGGGGGGCGCTCGGGGAGGAGGGGGCGCTCGGGGAGGAGGGGGCGCTCGGGAGAGGAGGGCTCAGGGGAGGAGGGGGCGCTCGGAGGTGGAGGAAGCACGCGGGGGTGGAGCAGGCACTTGGGGAGGAGGGGCATGCTCGGGGATGAGGGGGCACTTGGGGGAGGAGGGGGCGCTCAGGGGAGGAGGGGGCGCTCGGGGAGGAGGGGGGGCTCGGGGGAGGGGGCGCTCGGGGAGGAGGGGGCGCTCGGGGAGGAGGGGGCGCTCGGGGAGGAGGGGGCGCTCGGGGGAGGAGGGGGCGCTCGGGGGAGGAGGGGGAGCTCGGGGGAGGAGGGGGCGCTCGGGGGAGGAGGGGGCGCTCGGGGGGAGGAGGGGGCGCTCGGGGGAGGAGGGGGCGCTCGGGGGAGGAGGGGCGCTCGGGGAGGAGGGGCACGCTCGAGGGAGGAGGGAGCGCTCGGGGAGGAGGGGGCGCTCGGGGGAGGAGGGGGCGCTCGGGGGACGAGGGCTGAGGGGAGGAGGGGCACGTTCGGGGAGGAGGGGGCGCTCGGGGCAGGAGCGGTCGCTCGGGGGAGGAGGGGGCGCTCGGGGAGGAGGGTCGCTCGGGGAGGAGGGGCACGCTCAGGGGAGGAGGGGGCGCTCAGGGAGGAGGGGGCGCTCAGGGAGGAGGGGGCGCTCGGGAGAGGAGGGGCACGCTCGGGGAGGAGGGGGCGCTCGGGGGAGGAGGCCTCGGGGAGGGGGGGCACGCTCGGGGGACGAGGGCTCAGGGGAGGAGGGGCACGCTCGGGGGAGGAGGGGGCGCTCGGGGGACGAGGGCTGAGGGGAGGAGGGGTACGCTCGGGGGAGGAGGGGGCGCTCGGGGGAGGAGGGGGCGCTCGGGGGAGGAGGGGGGCGCTCGGGGAGGAGGGGGCGCTCGGGGGAGGAGGGGGCGCTCGGGGGAGGAGGGGGCGCTCGGAGGAGGAGGGGGCGCTCGGAGGAGGAGGGGGCGCTCAGGGGAGGAGGGGGCGCTCGGGGGAGGAGGGGGCGCTCGGGGGAGGAGGGGGCGCTCGGGGGAGGGGGAGGGCGCTCGGGGAGGAGGGCTCAGGGGAGGAGGGGCACGCTCGGGGACGAGGGCTCAGGGGAGGAGGGGCACGCTCGGGGGAGGAGGGGGCGCTCGGCGGAGGAGGGGGCGCTCGGGAGAGTAGGGGGCGCTGGGGGGAGGAGGGCTCAGGGGAGGAGGGGGCGCTCGGGGGAGGAGGGGGCACTCGGAGGAGGAGGGGGCGCTTGGGAGAGGAGGGCTCAGGGGAGGAAAGGGCGCTCGGGAGATCAGGGGGCGCACAGGGGAGGAGGGGGGCGCTCGGGGGAGGAGGGGGCGCTCAGGGGAGGAGGGGGCGCTCAGGGGAAGAGGGGGCCCTCGGGGGAGGAGGGGCCCACGGGGGAGGAGGGGGCGCTCGGGGGAGGTGGGGGCGCTCGGGGGAGGAGGGGGCGCTCGGGGGAGGAGGGGGCGCTCGGGGGAGGAGAGGGCGCTCGGGGGAGGAGGGGGGGCTCGGGGAGGATGGGGCACGCTCAGGGGAGGAGGGGGCGCTCGGGGGAGGAGGGCTCAGGGGAGGAGGGGGCGCTCAGGGGAGGAGGGGGCGCTCAGGGGGCACTCGGGGAGGAGGGGGCACTTGGGGGAGGAGGGGGCGCTCGGGGAGGAGGGGGCACTCGGGGAGGAGGGGGCACTCGGGGAGGAGGGGGCACTCGGGGAGGAGGGGGCGCTCGGTGGAACAGGGGGCGCTCGGGGAGGAGGGGGCGCTTGGGGAGGAGGGGGCACTCAGGGGAGGAGGGGGCGCTCAGGGGTGTTGGGCTCGGGGGAGGAGAGAGCGCTCGGGGGAGGAGGGGGCGCTCGGGGGAGGATGGGGCGCTCGGGGGAGGAGGGGGCGCTCGGGGGAGGAGGGGGCGCTCGGGGGAGGAGGGGGCGCTCGGGGAGGAGGGGGCGCTCGGGGGAGGAGGGGGGCGCTCGGGGGAGGAGTGGCACGCTCAGGGAGGAGGGGGCGCTTGGGAGAGGAGGGCTCAGGGGAGGAGGGGCACGTCGGGGAGCAAGGGCACGCTCGGGGAGGTGGGGGCGCTCGGGGGAGGAGGGGGCGCTCGGGGGAGGAGGGCTCAGGGGAGGAGGGGGCGCTAGGGGCGGAGGGGGCGCTCGGGAGAGGCAACGGCGCTCGGGGGAGGAGGGGGCGCTCGGGGGAGGAGGGGGCGCTCAGGAAAGGGGGGGCGCTCGGGGGAGGAGGGGGCGCTCGGTGGAGGAGGGGGCGCTCGGGGTGGAGGGGGCGCTCGGGTAGGTGGGGGCATTTGGGGGAGGAGGGGGCGCTCGGAGGAGGAGGGGCCGCTCGGACGAGGAGGGGCCGCTCGGGGGAGGAGGGGGCGCTCGGGGGAGGAGGGGAACTCTCGGGGAGGAGGGGCACGCTCGTGAAGGAGGGGGCGCTCGGGGAGGAGGGGGCACTCGGGGGAGGAGGGCTCAGGGGAGGAGGGGGCGCTCGGGGGAGGAGGGGGGGCTCGGGAGAGGAGGGGGGGCTCGGGAGAGGAGGGGGCGCTTGGGAGAGGAGGGCTCAGGGGAGGAGGGGCACGTCGGGGAGGAGGGGCACGCACGGGAGAGGAGGACTCAGGGGAGGAGGGGGCGCTCAGGGGAGGAGGGCTCAGGGGAGGAGGGGGCATTTGGGGGAGGAGGGGGCGCTCGTGGGAGGAGGGGGCGCTCGGGTGAGGAGGGCTCAGGGGAGGAGGGGGCGCTCGGAGGAGGAGGGGGCGCTCGGGGGAGGAGGGGGCGCTCGGGGGAGGAGAGGGCGCTCGGGGGAGGAGAGGGCGCTCGGGGGAGGAGGGGGACCTCGGGGGAGGAGGGGGCGCTCGGGGGAGGAGGGGGCGCTCGGGAGATGAGGGGGCGCTCGGGGGAGGAGTGGGCCCTCGGGGAGGAGGGGGCCCTCGGGGGAGGAGGGGGGCGCTCGGGGGAGGAGGGGGCGCTCGGGGGAGGAGGGGGCGCTCGGGGAGGAGGGGGCGCTCGGGGGAGGAGAGGGCGCTCGGGGGAGAAGGGCTCAGTGGAGGAGGGGGCGCTCGGGGGAGGATGGGGCGCTCGGGGGAGGAGGGGGGGCTAGGGGAGGAAGGGCACGCTCAGGGGAGGAGGGGGCACTCGGGGGAGGAGGGGGCGCTCGGGGGAGGAGGGGGCGCTCGGGGGAGGAGGGGGCGCTCGGGGGAGGAGGGGGCGCTCGGGGGAGGAGGGGAACTCTCGGGGAGGAGGGGCACGCTCGTGAAGGAGGGGGCGCTCGGGGAGGAGGGGGCGCTCGGGGAGGAGGGGGCGCTCGGGGGAGGAGGGCTCAGGGGAGGAGGGGGCGCTCGGGGGAGGAGGGGGGGCTGGGGAGAGAAGGGGGGGCCTCGGGGAGGAGGGGGCGCTTGGGAGAGGAGGGCTCAGGGGAGGAGGGGCACGTCGGGGAGGAGGGGCACGCTCGGGAGAGGAGGACTCAGGGGAGGAGGGGGCGCTCGGGGGAGGAGGGCGCAGGGGAGGAGGGGGCATTTGGGGGAGGAGGGGGCGCTCGCGGGAGGAGGGGACGCTCGGGTGAGGAAGGCTCAGGGGAGGAGGGGGCGCTCGGAGGAGGAGGGGGCGCTCGGAGGAGGAGGGGGCGCTCGGAGGAGGAGGGGGCGCTCGGAGGAGGAGGGGGCGCTCGGAGGAGGAGGGGGCGCTCGGAGGAGGAGGGGGCGCTCGGTGGAGGAGGGGGGCGATCGGGAGATGAGGCGGCGCTCGGGGGAGGAGGGGGCGCTCGGGGAGGAGGGGACCCTCGGGGGAGGAGGGGGCGCTCGGGGGAGGAGGGGGCTCTCGGGGGAGGAGGGGGCGCTCGGGGGAGGAGTGGGCACTCGGGGGAGAAGGGCTCAGGGGAGGAGGGGGGCGCTCGGGGGAGGATGGGGCGCTCGGGGGAGGAGGGGGGGCTAGGGGAGGAGGGGCACGCTCAGGGGAGGAGGGGGCGCTTGGGGGAGGAGGGGGCGCTCGGGGGAGGAGGGGGCGCTCGGGGGAGGAGGGGGCGCTCGGGGGAGGAGGGCTCAGGGGAGGAGGGGGGGCTAGGGGAGGAGGGGCACGCTCAGGGGAGGAGGTGGCGCTCGGGGGAGGATGGGGCGCTCGGGGAGGAGGGGGGGCTAGGGGAGGAGGGGCACGCTCGGGAGGAGAAGGCGCTCGGGGGAGGAGGGCTCAGGGGAGGAGGGGGCGCTCGGGAGAGGCAGGGGCGCTCGGGGGAGGAGGGCTCAGTGGAGGAGGGGGCGCTCGGGGAAGGAGAGCTCGGGGAGGAGGGGCACGCTCGTGGAGGAGGGGGCGCTCGGGGGAGGAGGGGAACGCTCGGGGAGGAGGGGCACACTCGGGAGGAGGGGCCGCTCGGGGGAGGAGGGGCCGCTCGGGGAGGAGGGGCCGCTCGGCGGAGGAGCGGCATGCTCGGGGGAGGAGGGCTCAGGGGAAGAGGGGGCGCTCGGGGGAGGAGGGGGCGCTCGGGGGAGGAGGGGGCGCTCGGGGGAGGAGGGGGCGCTCGGGGGAGGAGGGGGCGCTCGGGGGAGGAGGAGGCGCTCGGGGGAGGAGG
>JANJGN010000006.1:179282004-179452536 GCA_026770705.1 Isurus oxyrinchus | reverse complement strand
AGGAGGGCTCAGGGAGGAGGGGGCACTCGGGTAGGAGGGGGCATTTGGGGGAGGAGGGGGCGCTCGCGGGAGGAGGGGGCGCTCGGGGGAGGAGGGTCTCAGGGGAGGAGGGGGCGCTCAGGGGAGGAGGGGGGCGCTCGGGGAGGAGGGGTGCGCTCGGGGAGGAGGGGGCGCTCGGGGGAGGAGGGCTCAGGGGAGGAGGGGCACGCTTGGTGGAGGAGGGGGCGCTCGGGGGACGAGGGCTTAGGGGCACGCTCGGGGGAGGAGGGGGCGCTCGGCGGAGGAGGGGGCGCTCGGGGGAGTAGGGGGGCGCTCGGGGGAGGAGGGGGCGCTCGGGGGAGGAGGGGGCGCTTGGGAGAGGAGGGGGGGCGCTCGGGGGAGGAGGGGGCGCTCGGGAGGAGGAGGGGGCGCTCGGAGCAGGAGGGGGCGCTCAGGGGAGGAGGGGGCACTCGGGGGAGGAGAGGGCGCTCGGGGAGGAAGAGGGCGCTCGGGGAGGAGGGCTCAGGGGAGGAGGGGCACGCTCGGGGGACGAGGGCTCAGGGAGGAGGGGCACGCTCGGGGAAGGAGGGGGCGCTCGGCGGAGGGAGGGGGGCGCTCGGGGGAGTAGGGGGCGCTGGGGGGAGGAGGGCTCAGGGGAGGAGGGGGCGCTCGGGGGAGGAAGGGCGCTCGGAGGAGGAGGGGGCGCTTGGGAGAGGAGGGCTCAGGGGAGGAAAGGGCGCTCAGGAGATGCAGGGGCGCACAGGGGAGGACGGGGCGCTCGGGGGAGGAGGGGGCGCTCGGGGGAGGAGGGGGGCGCTCGGGGGAGGAGGGGCACGCTCGGGGGAGGAGGGGGCGCTTGGGAGAGGAGGGCTCAGGGGAGGAGGGGCCACTCGGGGAGGAGGGGCACGCTCGGGGAGGTGGGGGCGGCTCGGGGGAGGAGGGGGCGCTCGGGGGAGGAGGGCTCAGGGGAGGAGGGGGCGCTAGAGGCGGAGGGGGCGCTCGGGAGAGGCAACGGCGCTCGGGGGAGGAGGGGGCGCTCGGGGGAGGAGGGTGGCGCTCAGGAAAGGGGGGGCGCTCGGGGGAGGAGGGGGCCCTCGGTGGAGGAGGGGGCGCTCCGGGTGTGGAGGGGGCGCTCGGTTAGGTGGGGGCATTTGGGGGAGGAGAGGGCGCTCGCGGGAGGAGGTGGCGCTCGGGGGAGAGGGCTCAGGGGAGGAGTGGGCGCTCGGAGGAGGAGGGGCCGCTCGGAGGAGGAGGGGGGGCTCGGGGGAGGAGGGGGTGCTCGGGGGAGGAGGGCTCAGGGGAGGAGGGGGCGCTCGGGGGAGGAGGGGGGGCTCGGGAGAGGAGGGGGGCTCGGGAGGAGGGGCGCTTGGGAGAGGAGGGGCTCAGGGGAGGAGGGGAACGTCGGGGAGGAGGGGCACGCTCGGGAGAGGAGGACTCAGGGGAGGAGGGGGCGCTCGGGGGAGGGGGGGCACGCTCGGGTGAGGAGGGCTCAGGGGAGGAGGGGGCGCTCAGGGGAGGAGGGCTCAGGGGAGGAGGGGGCATTTTGGGGAGGGAGGGGGCGCTCGCGGGAGGAGGGGGCGCTCGGGTGAGGAGGGGTCAGGGGAGGAGGGGGCGCTCGGAGGAGGAGGGGGCGCTCGGGGAGGAGGGGGCGCTCGGGGGAGGAGGACTCAGGGGAGGAGGGGGCGCTCGGGGGAGGAGGGGCACGCTCGGGAGAGGAGGACTCAGGGAGGAGGGGGCGCTCAGGGGAGGAGGGGGCATTCGGGGGAGGAGGGGGCGCTCGCGGGAGGAGGGGGCGCTCGGGTGAGGGGGGCTCAGGGGAGGAGGGGGCGCTCGGAGGAGGAGGGGGCGCTCGGAGGAGGAGGGGGCGCTCGGAGGAGGGGGCGCTCGGAGGAGGAGGGGGCGCTCGGAGGAGGAGGGGGGCGCTCAGGGGAGGAGGGGGCGCTCAGGGGAGGAGGGGGCGCTCAGGGAGGAGGGGGCGCTCAGGGGAGGAGGGGGCGCTCGGGGGAGGTGAGGGCGCTCGGGAGGAGGGCTCAGGGGAGGAGGGGCACGCTCGCGGGACGAGGGCTGAGGGGAGGAGGGGCTACGCTCGGGGGAGGAGGGGGCGCTCGGCGGAGGAGGGGGCGCTCGGGAGAGTAGGGGGCGCTGGGGGGAGGAGGGCTCAGGGGAGGAGGGGGCGCTCAGGGGAGGAGGGGGCGCTTGGGAGAGGAGGGCTCAGGGGAGGAAAGGGCGCTCGGGAGATCAGGGGGCGCTCAGGGGAAGAGGGGGCGCTCGGGGGAGGAGGGGGCGTTCAGGGGAGGAGGGGCGCTCGGGGGAGGAGGGGGCGCTCGGGGGAGGAGGGGGCGCTCGGTGGAGGAGGGGGCGCTCGGTGGAGGAGGGAGCGCTCGGGGGAGGAGGGGGCGCTCGGGGGAGGAGGGGGCTCTCGGGGGAGGAGGGGCACTCAGGGGAGGAGGGGCGCTCGGGGGAGGAGGGCTCAGGGGAGGAGTGGGCGCTCGGAGGAGGAGGGGCCGCTCGGAGGAGGAGGGCGGGCTCGGGGGAGGAGGGGGCGCTCGGGGAGGAGGGGCACGCTTGTGAAGAAGTGGGCGCTCGGGGAGGAGGGCTCAGGGGAGGAGGGGGCGCTCGGGGGAGGAGGGGGGGCTCGGGAGAGGAGGGGGGGGGGCTCGGGGGAGGAGGGGGGGGGCTCGGGGAGGAGGTGCAGGCTCAGGGAGGAGGGAGCGCTTGGGAGAGGAGGGGCACGTCGGGGAGGAGGGGCACGCTCGGGAGAGGAGGGCTCAGGGGAGGAGGGGGCGCTCGGGGGAGGAGGGGCACGCTCGGGGGAGGAGGGGGCGCTCAGGGGAGGAGGGGGCGCTCAGGGGAGGAGGGCTCAGGGGAGGAGGGGGCACTCGGGTAGGAGGGGGCATTTGGGGGAGGAGGGGGCGCTCGCGGGAGGAGGGGGCGCTCGGGGGAGGAGGTCTCAGGGAGGAGGGGGCGCTCGGGGGAGGAGGGGGCGCTCGGGGAGGAGGGGCACGCTCAGGGAGGAGGGGGGGCGCTCGGGGAGGAGGGGGCGCTCGGGGGAGGAGAGGGGCGCTCGGGGGAGGAGGGCTCAGGGGAGGAGGGGCACGCTTGGTGGAGGAGGGGGCGCTCGGGGACGAGGGCTTAGGGGCACGCTCGGGGGAGGAGGGGGCGCTCGGCGGAGGAGGGGGCGCTCGGGGAGTAGGGGGCGCTCGGGGGAGGAGGGGGGCGCTCGGGGGAGGAGGGGGGCGCTCGGAGGAGGAGGGGGCGCTCGGAGGAGGAGGGGGCGCTTGGGAGAGGAGGGCTCAGGGGAGGAGGGGGCGCTTGGGGGAGGAGGGGGCGCTTGGGAGAGGAGGGGGCGCTCGGAGGAGGAGGGGGCGCTTGGGAGAGGAGGGCTCAGGGGAGGAGGGGGGCGCTCGGGAGATCAGGGGGCGCACAGGGGAGGACGGGGCGCTCGGGGGAGGAGGGGGCGCTCAGGGGAGGAGGGGGCGCTCGGGGAGGAGGGGGCCCTCGGGGGAGGAGGGGGCCCACGGGGGAGGAGGGGGGCGCTCAGGGGAGGAGGGGGCGCTCGGGGGAGGAGGGGGCGCTCGGGGAGGAGAGGGCGCTCGGGGAGGATGAGGGCGCTCGGGGGAGGCGGGGGGGGCTCGGGGAGGATGGGGCACGCTCAGGGGAGGAGGGGGCGCTCAGGGGAGGAGGGGGGCGCTCAGGGGAGGAGGGGGCACTCGGGGGTGTTGGGCTCGGGGGAGGAGAGAGCGCTCGGGGGAGGAGGGGGCGCTCGGGGGAGGAGGGGGCGCTCGGGGGAGGAGGGGGCGCTCGGGGGAGGAGGGGGCGCTCGGGGGAGGAGGGGGCGCTCGGGGAGGAGGGGGCGCTCGGGGGAGGAGGGGGCGCTCGGGGGAGGAGGGGCACGCTCAGGGAGGAGGGGGCGCTTGGGAGAGGAGGGCTCAGGGGAGGAGGGGCACGTCGGGGAGGAGGGGCACGCTCGGGGAGGTGGGGGCGCTCGGCAGAGGAGGGGGCGCTCGGGGGAGGAGGGCTCAGGGGAGGAGGGGGCGCTAGAGGCGGAGGGGGCGCTCGGGAGAGGCAACGGCGCTCGGGGGAGGAGGGGGCCGCTCGGGGGAGGAGGGGGCGCTCAGGAAAGGGGGGGCGCTCGGGGGAGGAGGGGGCCCTCGGTGGAGGAGGGGGCGCTCGGGTAGGTGGGGGCATTTGGGGGAGAAGAGGGCGCTCGCTGGAGGAGGTGGCGCTCGGGGAGGAGGGCTCAGGGGAGGAGTGGGCGCTCGGAGGAGGGGCCGCTCGGAGGAGGAGGGGGGGCTCGGGGGGAGGAGGGGGCGCTCGGGGGAGGAGGGGAACTCTCGGGGAGGCGGGGCACGCTCGTGAAGGAGGGGGCGCTCGGGGAGGAGGGGGCGCTCGGGGAGGAGGGGCACGCTTGTGAAGAAGTGGGCGCTCGGGAGGAGGGCTCAGGGGAGGAGGGGGGCGCTCGGGGGAGGAGGGGGCGCTCGGGGGAGGAGGGGGCGCTCAGGGAGGAGGGGCACGCTTGTGAAGAAGGGGGCGCTCGGGGAGGAGGGGCACGCTTGTGAAGAAGGGGGCGCTCGGGGTAGGAGGGGGGGGCTCGGGAGGGGGGGGGGGCTCGGGGAGGAGGTGCAGGCTCAGGGAGGAGGGAGCGCTTGGGAGAGGAGGGGCACGTCGGGGAGGAGGGGCACGCTCGGGAGAGGAGGGCTCAGGGGAGGAGGGGGCGCTCGGGGGAGGAGGGGCACGCTCGGGGGAGGAGGGGGCGCTTAGGGGAGGAGGGGGGCGCTCAGGGGAGGAGGGCTCAGGGGAGGAGGGGGCACTCGGGTTGGTTAGGGAGGGGGCATTTGGGGGAGAAGGGGGCGCTCGCGGGAGGAGGGGGCGCTCGGGGGAGGAGGTCTCAGGGGAGGAGGGTGCGCTCGGGGGAGGAGGGGGGCGCTCCGTGAGGAGGGGCACGCTCAGGGAGGAGGGGCGCTCGGGAGGAGGGGGCGCTCGGGGGAGGAGAGGGCGCTCGGGGGAGGAGGGCTCAGGGGAGGAGGGGCACGCTTGGTGGAGGAGTGGGCGCTCGGGGGACGAGGCTTAGGGGCACGCTCGGGGGAGGAGGGGGCGCTCGGCGGAGGAGGGGGGCGCTCGGAGGAGGAGGGGGGCGCTCGGAGCAGGAGGGGGGCGCTCAGGGGAGGAGGGGGCACTCGGGGGAGGAGAGGGCGCTCGGGGAGGAGAGGGCGCTTGGGGAGGAGGGCTCAGGGGAGGAGGGGCACGCTCGGGGGACGAGGGCTCAGGGGAGGAGGGGCACGCTCGGGGAAGGAGGGGGCGCTCGGCGGAGGAGGGGGCGCTCGGGGGAGTAGGGGGCGCTGGGGGGAGGAGGGCTCAGGGGAGGAGGGGGCGCTCGGGGGAGGAAGGGCGCTCGGAGGAGGAGGGGGCGCTTGGGAGAGGAGGGCTCAGGGGAGGAAAGGGCGCTCAGGAGATCAGGGGGCGCACAGGGGAGGACGGGGCGCTCGGGGGAGGAGGGGGCGCTCGGGGGAGGAGGGGGCGCTCGGGGGAGGAGGGGCACGCTCGGGGGAGGAGGGGGCGCTTGGGAGAGGAGGGCTCAGGGGAGGAGGGGCACGTCGGGGAGGAGGGGCACGCTCGGGGAGGTGGGGCGCTCGGGGGAGGAGGGGGGCGCTCGGGGGAGGAGGGCTCAGGGGAGGAGGGGGGCGCTAGAGGCGGAGGGGGCGCTCGGGAGAGGCAACGGCGCTCGGGGAGGAGGGGAGCGCTCGGGGGAGGAGGGGGCGCCTCAGGAAAGGGGGGGCGCTCGGGGGAGGAGGGGGCCCTCGGTGGAGGAGGGGGCGCTCGGGTGTGGAGGGGGCGCTCGGTTAGGTGGGGGCATTTGGGGGAGGAGAGGGCGCTCGCGGGAGGAGGTGGCGCTCGGGGGAGGAGGGCTCAGGGGAGGATGTGGGCGCTCGGAGGAGGAGGGGCCGCTCGGAGGAGGAGGGGGGGCTCGGGGGAGGAGGGGGGTGCTCGGGGGAGGAGGGCTCAGGGGAGGAGGGGGCGCTCGGGGGAGGAGGGGGGGCTCGGGAGAGGAGGGGGGGCTCGGGGAGGAGGGGCGCTTGGGAGAGGAGGGCTCAGGGGAGGAGGGGAACGTCGGGGAGGAGGGGCACGCTCGGGAGAGGAGGACTCAGGGGAGGAGGGGGCGCTCGGGGGAGGGGGGGCACGCTCGGGTGAGGAGGGCTCAGGGGAGGAGGGGGCGCTCAGGGGAGGAGGGCTCAGGGAGGAGGGGGGCATTTGGGGGAGGAGGGGGCGCTCGCGGGAGGAGGGGGCGCTCGGGTGAGGAGGGGGCGCTCGGGGGAGGAGGGGGCGCTCGGGAGAGGAGGACTCAGGGGAGGAGGGGGCGCTCGGGGGAGGAGGGGCACGCTCGGGAGAGGAGGGGCACGTCGGGAGGAGGGGCACGCTCGGGAGAGGAGGACTCAGGGGAGGAGGGGGCGCTCGGGGGAGGAGGGGCACGCTCGGGAGAGGAGGGGCACGTCGGGGAGGAGGGGCACGCTCGGGAGAGGAGGGCTCAAGGGAGGAGGGGGCGCTCGGGGGAGGAGGGTCACGCTCGGGAGAGGAGGGCTCAGGGGAGGAGGGGGCGCTCGGGGGAGGAGGGGGCGCTCGGCGGAGGAGGGGGCGCTCGGGAGAGGAGGGGGCGCTCGGGGGAGGAGGGCTCAGGGGAGGAGGGGACGCTCGGGGGAGGAGGGGGCGCTCGGGGGAGGAGGGGGCGCTCGGGGGAGGAGGGGGGCGCTCGGGGTGGAGGGGGCGCGCGGGGGAGGAGGGGGCGCTCGGGGGAGGAGGGGGCGCTCAGGGGAGGAGGGGGCGCTCGGGGGAGGAGGGGGTCTCGGGGAGGAGGGGCACGCTCAGGGGAGGAGGGGGCGCTTGGGGGAGGAGGGCTCAGGGGAGGAGGGGGCGCTCAGGGTGGAGGGGCACGCTCAGGGGAGGAGGAGGCGCTCGGGGGAGGAGGGCTCAGGGGAGGAGGGGGCACTCGAGGGAGGAGGGCTCAGGGGAGGAGGGGGCGCTCGGGAGAGGCAGGGGCGCTCAGGGGAGGAGGGCTCAGGGGAGGTGGGGGCGCTCGGGGGAGGAGGGGGCGCTCGGGAGAGGCAGGGGCGCTCGGGGGAGGAGGGCTCAGGGGAGGAGGGCTCAGGGGAGGAGGGGGGCGCTCGGGGAGGAGGGGGGCGCTCGGGGAGGAGGGGGGCGCTCGGGGGAGGAGGGCTCACGGGAGGAGGGGCACGCTCGGGGAGGAGGGGGCGCTCGGGGGAGGAGGGGGCGCTCGGGGGAGGAGGGGGGCGCTCGAGGGAGGAGGGCTCACGGGAGGAGGGGGCGCTAGGGGGAGGCGGGGGGCTCGGGAGAGGAGGGGGGGCTCGGGGAGGAGGGGCACGCTCGGGGAGGTGGGGGCACTCGGGGGAAGAGGCGGCACACAGGGGAGGAGGGGGCGCTCGGGAGAGGCGGGGGAGCTCGGGGGAGGAGGGGGCGCTCGGGGGAGGAGGGGGCGCTCGGGGGAGGAGGGGGCGCTCGGGGGAGGAGGGCTCAGGGGAGGAGGGGGCGCTCGGGAGAGGAGGGGCACGCTCGGGGAGGAAGGGGCGCTCAGGGGGACGAGGGGGCGCTCAGGGGAGGAGGGGGCGCTCGGGGGTGGAGGGCTCGGGGGAGGAGAGGGCGCTCAGGGGTGGAGAGGGCGCTCGGGGGAGGAGGGGGCGCTCGGGGGAGGAGGGGGGCGATCGGGGGAGGAGGCTCAGGGGAGGAGGGGGTGCTCGGTGGAGGAGGGGGGGCTCGGGGGAGGAGGGGGCACTCGGGGAGGAGGGGGCGCTCGGGGAGGAGAGGGCGCTCGGGGGAGGAGGGGCACGCTCGGGGGACGAGGGCTCAGGGGAGGAGGGGCACGCTCGGGGAGGAGGGGGCGCTCGGGGGACGAGGGCTGAGGGGAGGAGGGGCACGCTCAGGGGAGGAGGGGTCGCTCGGGGGAGGAGGGGGCGCTCGGCGGAGGAGGGGGCGCTCGGGAGAGGAGGGGGCGCTCGGGGGAGGAGGGCTCAGGGGAGGAGGGGGCGCTCGGGGGAAGAGGGGGCGCTCGGGAGAGGAGGGGGCGCTCAGGGGAGGAGGGCTCGGGGGAGGAGGGGCGCTCGGGGGAGGAGGGGGCGCTCGGGGGAGAGGGGGGGCGCTCGGGAGAGGAGGGGGCGCTCGGGGGAGGATGGGGCGCTCGGGGGAGGAGGGGCACGCTCAGGGGAGGAGGGGCGCTTGGGGGAGGAGGGCTCAGGGGAGGAGGGGGCACTCAGGGTGGAGGGGCACGCTCAGGGGAGGAGGGGGCGCTCGGGGGAGGAGGGCTCAGGGGAGGAGGGGGCACTCAGGGGAGGAGGGCTCAGGGGAGGAGGGGGCGCTCGGGAGAGGCAGGGGCGCTCGGGGGAGGAGGGCTCAGGGGAGGTGGGGGCGCTCGGGGGAGGAGGGGGCGCTCGGGAGAGGCAGGGGGCGCTCGGGGGAGGAGGGCTCAGGGGAGGAGGGGTGCGCTCGGGGGAGGAGGGGGTGCTCGGGGAGGAGGGCTCACGGGAGGAGGGGCACGCTCGGGGAGGAGGGGGCGCTCGGGGGGAGGAGGGGGCGCTCGGGGGAGGAGAGGGGCGCTCGGGGAGGAGGGCTCACGGGAGGAGGGGGCGCTAGGCGGAGGCGGGGGGCTCGGAGAGGAGGGGGGGCTCGGGGAGGAGGGGCACGTCGGGGAGGAGGGGCACGCTCGGGGAGGTGGGGGCACTCGGGGGAGGAGGCAGCACACAGGGGAGGAGGGGGCGCTCGGGAGAGGCGGGGGCGCTCGGGGGGAGGAGGGGGCGCTCGGGGGAGGAGGGCGCGCTCGGGGGAGGAGGGGCGCTCGGGGGAGGAGGGCTCAGGGGAGGGAGGGGGCGCTCGGGAGAGGAGGGGCACGCTCGGGGAGGAAGGGGCGCTCAGGGGACGAGGGGGCACTTAGGGGAGGAGGGGGCGCTCGGGGGTGGAGGGCGCGGTGGAGGAGAGGGCGCTCGGGGGAGGAGGGGGCGCTCGGGGGAGGAGGGGGCGATCGGGGGAGGAGGGCTCAGGGGAGGAGGGGGCGCTCGGTGGAGGAGGGGGGGGCTCGGGGGGATGAGGGGGCACTCGGGGAGGAGGGGCACGCTCAGGGGAGGAGGGGGGCGCTCGAGGAGGAGGGGGCGCTCGGGGGAGGAGAGGGCGCTCGGGGGAGGAGGGGCACGCTCGGGGGACGAGGACGCAGGGGAGGAGGGGCACGCTCGGGGGAGGAGGGGGGCGCTCGGGGGACGAGGGCTGAGGGGAGGAGGGGCACGCTCGGGGGAGGAGGGGTCGCTCGGGGGAGGAGGGGGCGCTCGGCGGAGGAGGGGGCGCTCGGCGGAGGAGGGGGCGCTCGGCAGAGGAGGGGGCGCTCGGGGGAGGAGGGCTCAGGGGAGGAGGGGGCGCTCGGGGGAGGAGGGGGGCGCTCGGGAGAGGAGGGGGCGCTCGGGGGAGGAGGGGGCGCTCGGGGAGGAGGGGGCACGCTCAGGGGAGGAGGGGGCGCTCGGGGGAGGAGGGCTCAGGGGAGGAGGGGGCGCTCAGGGTGGAGGGGCACGCTCAGGGAGGAGGGGGCGCTCGGGGAGGAGGGCTCAGGGGAGGAGGGGGGCACTCGGGGGAGGAGGGCTCAGGGGAGGAGGGGGGCGCTCGGGAGAGGCAGGGGCACTCGGGGGAGGAGGGCTCAGGGGAGGAGGGGGCGCTCGGGGGTGGAGGGCTCGGGGGGAGGAGAGGGCGCTCAGGGGTGGAGAGGGCGCTCGGGGGGAGGAGGGGGCGCTCGGGGAGGAGGGGGCGCTCGGGGGAGGAGGGGGCGATCGGGGGAGGAGGGCTCAGGGGAGGAGGGGGTGCTCGGTGGAGGAGGGGGGGCTCGGGGGAGGAGGGGGCACTCGGGGAGGAGGGGGCGCTCGGGGGAGGAGAGGGCGCTCGGGGGAGGAGGGGCACGCTCGGGGGACGAGGGCTCAGGGGAGGAGGGGCACGCTCGGGGGAGGAGGGCACGCTCGGGGGACGAGGGCTCAGGGGAGGAGGGGCACGCTCGGGGGAGGAGGGGGCGCTCGGGGGACGAGGGCTGAGGGGAGGAGGGCACGCTCAGGGAGGAGGGGTCGCTCGGGGGAGGAGGGGGCGCTCGGCGGAGGAGGGGGCGCTCGGGAGAGGAGGGGGCGCTCGGGGGAGGAGGGCTCAGGGGAGGAGGGGGCGCTCGGGGGAGGAGGGGGCGCTCGGGAGAGGAGGGGGCGCTCAGGGGAGGAGGGCTCGGGGGAGGAGGGGGCGCTCGGGGGAGGAGGGGGCGCTCGGGGGAGGAGGGGGCGCTCGGGGAGGAGGGGGCGCTCGGGGGAGGATGGGGGCGCTCGGGGAGGAGGGGCACGCTCAGGGGAGGAGGGGGCGCTTGGGGGAGGAGGGCTCAGGGGAGGAGGGGGCACTCAGGGTGGAGGGGCACGCTCAGGGGAGGAGGGGGCGCTCGGGGGAGGAGGGCTCAGGGGAGGAGGGGGCACTCAGGGGAGGAGGGCTCAGGGGAGGAGGGGGCGCTCGGGAGAGGCAGGGGCGCTCGGGGGAGGAGGGCTCAGGGGAGGTGGGGGCGCTCGGGGGAGGAGGGGGCGCTCGGGAGAGGCAGGGGCGCTCGGGGGAGGAGGGCTCAGGGGAGGAGGGGGCGCTCGGGGGAGGAGGGTGGTGCTCGGGGGAGGAGGGGCTCACGGGAGGAGGGGCACGCTCGGGGAGGAGGGGGGCGCTCGGGGGAGGAGGGGGCGCTCGGGGGAGGAGGGGGCGCTCGGGGGAGGAGGGCTCACGGGAGGAGGGGGCGCTAGGCGGAGGCGGGGGGCTCGGGAGAGGAGGGGGGGCTCGGGGAGGAGGGGCACGTCGGGGAGGAGGGGCACGCTCGGGGAGGTGGGGGCACTCGGGGGAGGAGGCGGCACACAGGGGAGGAGGGGGCGCTCGGGAGAGGCAGGGGCGCTCGGGTGAGGAGGGGGCGCTCGGGGGAGGAGGGCGCGCTCGGGGGAGGAGGGGGGCGCTCGGGGGAGGAGGGCTCAGGGGAGGAGGGGCGCTCGGGAGAGGAGGGGCACGCTCGGGGAGGAAGGGGCGCTCAGGGGACGAGGGGGGCACTTAGGGGAGGAGGGGGGCGCTCGGGGGTGGAGGGCGCGGGGGAGGAGAGGGCGCTCGGGGGAGGAGGGGGCGCTCGGGGGAGGAGGGGGCGATCGGGGGAGGAGGGCTCAGGGGAGGAGGGGGCGCTCGGTGGAGGAGGGGGGGCTCGGGGGAGGAGGGGGCACTCAGGGAGGAGGGCACGCTCAGGGGAGGAGGGGGCGCTCGAGGAGGAGGGGGCGCTCGGGGGAGGAGGAGGGCGCTCGGGGGAGGAGGGGCACGCTCGGGGGACGAGGACTCAGGGGAGGAGGGGCACGCTCGGGGGAGGAGGGGGCGCTCGGGGGACGAGGGCTGAGGGGAGGAGGGGCACGCTCGGGGGAGGAGGGGTCGCTCGGGGGAGGAGGGGGCGCTCGGCGGAGGAGGGGGCGCTCGGCGGAGGAGGGGGCGCTCGGCAGAGGGAGGGGGCGCTCGGGGGAGGAGGGCTCAGGGGAGGAGGGGGCGCTCGGGGGAGGAGGGGGTGCTCGGGAGAGGAGGGGGGGCGCTCGGGGGAGGAGGGGGTCTCGGGGAGGAGGGGCACGCTCAGGGGAGGAGGGGGCGCTCGGGGGAGGAGGGCTCAGGGGAGGAGGGGGCGCTCAGGGTGGAGGGGCACGCTCAGGGGAGGAGGGGGCGCTCGGGGGAGGAGGGCTCAGGGGAGGAGGGGGCACTCGGGGAGGAGGGCTCAGGGGAGGAGGGGGCGCTCGGGAGAGGCTGGGGCACTCGGGGGAGGAGGGCTCAGGGGAGGAGGGGGCGCTCGGGGGAGGAGGGGGCGCTCGGGGGAGGAGGGGGCGCTCGGGGAGGAGGGGGCGCTCGGGGGAGGAGGGCTCACGGAGGAGGGGCACGCTCGGGGAGGAGGGGGCGCTCGGGGGAGGAGGGCTCACGGAGGAGGGGGGCGCTAGGGGGAGGCGGGGGGCTCGGGAGAGGAGGGGGGGCTCGGGGAGGAGGGGCATGCTCGGGGAGGTGGGGGCGCTCGGGGGAGGTGGCGGCACACAGGGAGGAGGAGGGGGCGCTCGGGAGAGGCAGGGGCGCTCGGGGGAGGAGGGGGCGCTCGGGGGAGGAGGGGGCGCTCGGGGGAGGAGGGGCGCTCGGGGGAGGAGGGTGCGCTCGGGGGAGGAGGGGGCGCTCGGGGGAGGAGGGCTCAGGGGAGGAGGGGGCGCTCGGGAGAGGAGGGGCGCGCTCAGGGGACGAGGGGGCACTCAGGGGAGGAGGGGGCACTCAGGGGAGGAGGGGGCGCTCGGGGGTGGAGGGCTCGGGGGTGGAGAGGGCGCTCGGGGGAGGAGGGGGCGCTCGGGGGAGGAGGGGGCGCTCGGGGAGGAGGGGGGCGCTCGGGGGAGGAGGGGGCGCTCGGGGGAGGAGGGGGGCGCTCGGCGGAGGAGGGGGCGCTCGGCGGAGGCGAGGGGGGCGCTCGGCGGAGGAGGGGGCGCTCGGCGGAGGAGGGGGCGCTCGGGGGAGGAGGGGGCGCTCGGGGGAGGAGGGGGCGCTCGGCGGAGGAGGGGGCGCTCGGCGGAGGAGGGGGGCGCTCGGCAGAGGAGGGGGCGCTCGGGGGAGGAGGGCTCAGGGGAGGAGGGGGCGCTCGGGGGAGGAGGGGGCGCTCGGGAGAGGAGGGGGCGCTCGGGGGAGGAGGGGGCGCTCGGGGAGGAGGGGCACGCTCAGGGAGGAGGGGGCGCTCGGGGGAGGAGGGCTCAGGGGAGGAGGGGGCGCTCAGGGTGGAGGGGGCACGCTCAGGGAGGAGGGGGCGCTCGGGGGAGGAGGGCTCAGGGGAGGAGGGGGGCACTCGGGGGAGGAGGGCTCAGGGGAGGAGGGGGCGCTCGGGAGAGGCAGGGGGCACTCGGGGGAGGAGGGCTCAGGGGAGGAGGGGGCGCTCGGGGGTGGAGGGCTCGGGGGAGGAGAGGGCGCTCAGGGGTGGAGAGGGCGCTCGGGGGAGGAGGGGGCGCTCGGGGGAGGAGGGGGGCGCTCGGGGGAGGAGGGGGCGATCGGGGGAGGAGGGCTCAGGGGAGGAGGGGTGCTCGGTGGAGGAGGGGGGGCTCGGGGGAGGAGGGGGCACTCGGGGAGGAGGGGGCGCTCGGGGGAGGAGAGGGCGCTCGGGGGAGGAGGGGCACGCTCGGGGGACGAGGGCTCAGGGGAGGAGGGGCACGCTCGGGGGAGGAGGGGCACGCTCGGGGGACGAGGGCTCAGGGGAGGAGGGGCACGCTCGGGGGAGGAGGGGGCGCTCGGGGGACGAGGGCTGAGGGGAGGAGGGGCACGCTCAGGGGAGGAGGGGTCGCTCGGGGGAGGAGGGGGCGCTCGGCGGAGGAGGGGGCGCTCGGGAGAGGAGGGGGCGCTCGGGGGAGGAGGGCTCAGGGGAGGAGGGGGCGCTCGGGGGAGGAGGGGGCGCTCGGGAGAGGAGGGGGGCGCTCAGGGGAGGAGGGCTCGGGGGAGGAGGGGCGCTCGGGGGAGGAGGGGGCGCTCGGGGGAGGAGGGGGCGCTCGGGGGAGGAGGGGGCGCTCGGGGGAGGATGGGGCGCTCGGGGGAGGAGGGGCACGCTCAGGGGAGGAGGGGGCGCTTGGGGGAGGAGGGCTCAGGGGAGGAGGGGGCACTCAGGGTGGAGGGGCACGCTCAGGGGAGGAGGGGGCGCTCGGGGGAGGAGGGCTCAGGGGAGGAGGGGGCACTCAGGGGAGGAGGGCTCAGGGGAGGAGGGGGCGCTCGGGAGAGGCAGGGGCGCGGGGGAGGAGGGCTCAGGGGAGGTGGGGGGCGCTCGGGGGAGGAGGGGGCGCTCGGGAGAGGCAGGGGCGCTCGGGGGAGGAGGGCTCAGGGGAGGAGGGGGCGCTCGGGGGAGGAGGTGGTGCTCGGGGGAGGAGGGCTCACGGGAGGAGGGGCACGCTCGGGGAGGAGGGGGCGCTCGGGGAGGAGGGGGCGCATCGGGGGAGGAGGGCTCACGGGAGGAGGGGGCGCTAGGCGGAGGCGGGGGGCTCGGGAGAGGAGGGGGGGCTCGGGGAGGAGGGGCACGTCGGGGAGGAGGGGCACGCTCGGGGAGGTGGGGGCACTCGGGGGAGGAGGCGGCACACAGGGGAGGAGGGGGGCGCTCGGGAGAGGCAGGGGCGCTCGGGGTGAGGAGGGGGCGCTCGGGGGAGGATGGCGGCGCTCGGGGGAGGAGGGGGCGCTCGGGGGGAGGGGCTCAGGGGAGGAGGGGGCGCTCGGGAGAGGAGGGGCACGCTCGGGGAGGAAGGGGCGCTCAGGGGACGAGGGGGCACTTAGGGGAGGAGGGGGCGCTCGGGGGTGGAGGGCGCGGGGGAGGAGAGGGCGCTCGGGGGAGGAGGGGGCGCTCGGGGGAGGAGGGGGCGATCGGGGGAGGAGGGCTCAGGGGAGGAGGGGGCGCTCGGTGGAGGAGGGGGGGCTCGGGGGAGGAGGGGGCACTCAGGGAGGAGGGGCACGCTCAGGGGAGGAGGGGTGCGCTCGAGGAGGAGGGGGCGCTCGGGGGAGGAGAGGGCGCTCGGGGGAGGAGGGGCACGCTCGGGGGACGAGGACTCAGGGGAGGAGGGGCACGCTCGGGGGAGGAGGGGGCGCTCGGGGGACGAGGGCTGAGGGGAGGAGGGGCACGCTCGGGGGAGGAGGGGTCGCTCGGGGGAGGAGGGGGCGCTCGGCGGAGGAGGGGGCGCTCGGCGGAGGAGGGGGCGCTCGGCAGAGGAGGGGGCGCTCGGGGGAGGAGGGCTCAGGGGAGGAGGGGGCGCTCGGGGGAGGAGGGGGCGCTCGGGAGAGGAGGGGGCGCTCGGGGGAGGAGGGGGTCTCGGGGAGGAGGGGCACGCTCAGGGAGGAGGGGGCGCTCGGGGGAGGAGGGCTCAGGGGAGGAGGGGGCGCTCAGGGTGGAGGGGCACGCTCAGGGGAGGAGGGGGCGCTCGGGGGAGGAGGGCTCAGGGGAGGAGGGGGCACTCGGGGGAGGAGGGCTCAGGGGAGGAGGGGCGCTCGGGAGAGGCAGGGGCACTCGGGGGAGGAGGGCTCAGGGGAGGAGGGGGCGCTCGGGGGAGGAGGGGGCGCTCGGGGAGGAGGGGGCGCTCGGGGGAGGAGGGGGCGCTCGGGGGAGGAGGGCTCACGGGAGGAGGGGCACGCTCGGGAGGAGGGGGGCGCTCGGGGGAGGAGGGCTCACGGGAGGAGGGGGCGCTAGGGGGAGGCGGGGGGCTCGGGAGAGGAGGGGGGGGCTCGGGGAGGAGGGGCATGCTCGGGGAGGTGGGGGCGCTCGGGGGAGGAGGCGGCACACAGGGGAGGAGGGGGCGCTCGGGAGAGGCAGGGGCGCTCGGGGGAGGAGGGGGCGCTCGGGGGAGGAGGGGGCGCTCGGGGGAGGAGGGCTCAGGGGAGGAGGGGGCGCTCGGGAGAGGAGGGGCGCGCTCAGGGGACGAGGGGGCACTCAGGGGAGGAGGGGGCACTCAGGGGAGGAGGGGGCGCTCGGGGGTGGAGGGCTCGGGGGGTGGAGAGGGCGCTCGGGGGAGAGGGGGCGCTCGGGGGAGGAGGGGGCGCTCGGGGGAGGAGGGGGGGGCGCTCGGGGGAGGTAGGGGGCGCTCGGGGGAGGAGGGGGCGCTCGGGGGAGGAGGGGGCGCTCGGCGGAGGAGGGGGCGCTCGGCGGAGGAGGGGGCGCTCGGCTGAGGAGGGGGCGCTCGGGGAGGAGGGGGCGCTCGGGGGGAGGAGGGGGCGCTCGGGGGAGGACGGGGCGCTCGGGGGAGGAGGGGGCGCTCGGGGAGGAGGGGGCGCTCGGGGAGGAGGGGCACGCTCGGGGAGGAGGGGCACGCTCGGGGAGGAGGGGGCGCTCAGGTGAGGAGGGGGCGCTTGGGGAGGGGCCGCTTGGGAGAGGCAGGGGCGCTCGGGGGAGGAGGGCTCAGGAAATGCAGGGGGGCTCTGGGGAGGAGGGGTCAGGGGGGGAGGGGCACGCTCGGGGAGGAGGGGGCGCTCGGGGGAGGAAGGGGCGCTCGGGGGAGGCGGGGGCGCTCGAGGGAGGAGGGCTCAGGGGAGGAGGGGGCGCTCGGGGAGGAGGGCTCAGGGGAGGAGGGGGCACTCGGGGAAGGAGGGGAACGCTCGGGGAAGGAGGGGGCGCTCGGGGGAGGAGGGGGCGCTCGGGGTAGGAGGGGCACATCCGGGAGAGGAGGGCTCAGGGGAGGAGGGGGGCGCTCGGGGGAGGAGGGGAACGCTCGGGGAGGAGGGGCACGCTCGGGGAGGAGGGGGCGTTCGGGGAGGAGGGGGCGCTCGGTGGAGGAGGGGCACGCTCGGAGAGGAGGGCTCAGGGGAGGAGGGGGCGCTCGGGGGAGGAGGGCTCAGGGGAGGAGGCTGCGCTCGGGGGAGGAGGGAGCGCTCGGGGGATGAGGGGGCGCTCGGGGAATGAGGGGGCGCTCGGGGGAGGAGGGGCGCTCGGGGGAGGAGGGAGCGCTCGGGGGAGGAGGGGGCGCTCGGGGAGGAGGGCTCAGGGAGGAGTGGGCGCTCGGGGGAGGATGGGCACTCTCGGGGAGGAGGGGGCGCTCGGGGAAGAGGGGCATGCTCGGGAGAGGAGGGCTCAGGGGAGGAGGGGGCGCTCGGGGGAGGAGGGCTCAGGGGAGGAGGGGCGCTCGGGGGAGGAGGGCTCAGGGGAGGAGGTTGCGCTCGGGGGAGGAGGGAGCGCTCGGGGATGGAGGGGGCGCTCGGGGGAGGAGGGGGCGCTCGGGGGAGGAGGGGGCGCTCGGGGGAGGAGGGGGGCGCTCGGGGAGGATGGGGGCGCTTGGGGGAGGAGGGAGCGCTCGGGGATGGATGGGGGCGCTCGGGGGAGGATGGGGGCGCTCGGGGGAGGAGGGGGCGCTCGGGGGAGGAGGGAGCGCTCGGGGATGGAGGGGGCGCTCGGGGGAGGAGGGGGGCGCTCGGGGGAGGAGGGGTGCTCGGGGGAGGAGGGGGCGCTCGGGGAGGAGGGGGGCGCTCGGGGGAGGAGGGGGCGCTCGGGGAGGAGGGGGCGCTCGGGGAGGAGGGGAACGCTCGGTGAGGAGGGGGCGCTCGGGGAGGAGGGGAACGCTCGGTGAGGAGGGGCACGCTCGGGAGGAGGGGCACGCTCGGGGAGGAGGGAACGCTTGGTGAGGAGGGGGATCGCTCGGTGAGGAGGGGCACGCTCGGGGAGGAGGGGCACGCTCGGGGAGGAGGGGGCGGTTGGGAGAGGCCAGGGGCGCTCGGGGGAGGAGGGAGCGCTCGGGGGAGGAGAGGGCGCTCGGGGGAGGCGGGAGCGCTCGGGGGAGGAGGGGGGCGCTTGGGGGAGGAGGGGGCGCTCGGGGAGGAGAGGGCGCTCGGGGAGGAGGGGGCGCTCGGGGAGGAGGGGCATGCTCGGGGAGGAGGGGCACGCTCGTGGAGGAGGGGGCTTGGGAGAGGCAGGGGCGCTCGGGGGAGGAGGGCTCCGGGGTGGGGCGGCAGTCATGGGCAATAGAGGTGAGCGAGTAGGCAGTTCAGGGGAGTAGGGGGACTGGGGAGGGGAGTCAGGGGAATGGATGTGGCTGGATCGGGTAGTCAGGGGGTGGGGTGGGGGGGATGGATAGGGTGGGGCAGTTGGTGGGGGGTGGAAATCCTGTTAAGGGGGGGTAACGGGGGATTCCTGGGAGGCCGTGGGCTGGTCATTGGAGAATATTGGGGACATCCTGTGGGTTAGTTGGGGGAGGGGAAATGGGGAATATTTGGAGGACCAGTGGATATTCGGAGTGCTGGGGGAAGTCCCGTAGGGGGGTTCTTGTTTGGGGTGTTGGGATGGTGGGGTCAGTATTATCCAGGAGTTAGGAATGCTTCTAGTTCTTCTAACTTTTCTTGGCTAACGATTACTGAAAGGCAGTCAGAACCACCCAAAACTATAGATGGTTCCCAGCGCAGGGCAATTTCCCAACGGAAAGTTAAACTTCCCATGCAATTTCCGTACAATCCTGATGCGGGGACTTCCAGGGACGGCACTCCCCCCGGCACATCTCCAGGGTACCCGCAGGGTCTGACACCCTGGAGCTCTCAAGTAATGGGCCATTACATATCTGACTCGGAGTGGGGGGAGAGTCCGGGATACTGGGCCATTACGTATCTGACTCGAGTGGGGGGGAGAGTCCGGGCTACTGGGATATTATCTATCTGACTTGGAGTGGGGGGAGAGTCCGGGATACTGGGATATATATATCTGACTCGGAGTGGGGGGAGAGTCCGGGATACTGGGCCATTACATATCTGACTCGGAGTGGGGGGAGAGTCCGGGATACTGGGATATTATATATCTGACTCGGAGTGGGGGAAGAGTCCGGGATACTGGGATATTATATATCTGACTCGGAGTGGGGGGAGAGTCCGGGATACTGGGATATTATATATCTGACTCGGAGTGGGGGGAGTGTCCGGGATACTGGACCATTATATATCTGACTCGGAGTGGGGGGAGAGTCCGGATACTGGGCCATTATCTATCTGACTCGGAGTGGGGGTAGAGTCCAGGAGACTGGGATATTATATATCTGACTGGGAGTGGGGGGAAGAGTCCGGGATACTGGGATATTATCTATCTGACTCGGAGTGGGGGGAGAGTCCGGGATACTGGGATATTATATGTCTGACTCGGAGTGGGGGGAGAGTCCGGGATACTGGGATATTATATATCTGACTCGGAGTGGGGGAGGGTCCGGGATACTGGGCCATTATCTATCTGACTCGGAGTGGGGGAGAGTACGGGATACTGGGATATAATATATCTAACTCGGAGTGGGGGGAGAGTCCGGGATACTGGGATATTATCTATCTGACTCGGAGTGGGGGGAGAGTCCGGGATACTGGGATATTATATCTGACTCGGAGGGGGGGGAGAGTCCGGGATACTGGGATATTATCTATCTGACTCGGAGTGGGGGGAGAGTCCGGGATACTGGGATATTATATATCTGACTCGGAGTGGGGGGAAGAGTCCGGGATACTGGGCCATTATCTATCTGAATCGGAGTGGGGGGAGAGACCGGGGGTACTGGGATAATTATATATCTGACTCGGAGTGGGGGGAGAGTCCGGGATACTGGGATATTATATATCTGACTCGGAGTGGGGGAGAGTCCGGGATACTGGGCCATTATCTATCTGAATCGGAGTGGGGGGAGAGTCCGGGATACTGGGATGTTATATATCTGACTCGGACTGGGGGGAGAGTCCGGGATACTGGGATATTATATATCTGACTCGGAGTGGGGGGAGAGTCCGGGACACAGGGATATTATATATCTGACTCGGAGTGGGGGGAGAGTCCGGGATACTGGGCCATTATCTATCTGACTCGGAGTGGGGGAGAGTCCGGGATACTGGGATATTATATATCTGACTCGGAGGGGGGGGAGAGACCGGGATACTGGGCCATTATCTATCTGACTCGGAGTGGGGGGAGAGTCCGGGATACTGGGATATTATATATCTGACTCGGAGTGGGGGGAGAGTCCGGGATACTGGGATATTATATATCTGACTCGGAGTGGGGGGAGAGTCCGGGATACTGGGATATTATATATCTGACTCGGAGTGAGGGGAGAGTCCGGGATACTGGGATATTATCTATCTGACTCGGAGTGGGGGGAGAGTCCGGGATACTGGGATATTACATATCTGACTCGGAGTGGGGGGAAAGTCCGGGATACTGGGATATTATATATCTGACTCGGAGTGGGGGGAGAGTCCGGGATACTGGGATATTATATATCTGACTCGGAGTGGGGGGAGAGTTCGGGATATTGGGCCATTATCTATCTTAATCGGAGTGGGGGGAGAGACCGGGATACTGGGATATTATATATCTGACTCGGAGCGGGGGGAGAGTCTGGGATACTGGGATATTATATATAAGACTCGGAGTGGGGGGCGAGTCCGGGATAGTGGGATATTATATATCTGACTCGGAGTGGTGGGAGAGTCCGGGATACTGGGATATTATATATCTGACTCGGAGTAGGGGGAGAGTCCGGGAGACTGGGATATTATATATCTGACTCGGAGTGGGGGGAGAGACCGGGATACTGGGATATTATATATCTGACTCGGAGTGGGGGTAAGAGTCCGGGATACTGGGATATTATATATCTGACTCGGAGTGGGGGGAAGAGTCCGGGATACTGGGCCATTACATATCTGACTTGGAGTGGGGGGAGAGTCCGGGATACTGGGATATTATATATCTGACTCGGAGTGGGGGGAAAGTCCGGGATACTGGGCCATTACATATCTGACTCGGAGTGGGGGGAGAGTCCGGGATACTGGGATATTACATATCTGACTGGGAGTGGGGGGAGAGTCCGGGATACTGGGATATTATATATCTGACTCGGAGTGGGGGGAGAGTCCGGGATACTGGGATATTATATATCTGACTCGGAGTGGGGGGAGAGTCCGGGATACTGGGATATCGTATATCTGACTCGGAGTGGGGGAAGAGTCCGGGATACTGGGCCATTATATATCTGACTCGGAGTGGGGGGAGAGTCCGTGATACTGGGATATTATATATCTGACTCGGAGTGGGGGAAGAGTCCAGGATACTGGGATATTATATATCTGACTCGGAGTGGGGGGTGAGTCCGGGATACTGGGCCATTATATATCTGACTCGGAGTGGGCGGAGAGTCCGGGATACTGGGATATTATATATCTGACTCGGAGTGGGGGGAGAGTCCGGGATACTGTGCCATTATCTGTCTGTGACCCTGAAATCTCCAGGAATTACAGTCAAACTCTCTGTGTGAAAATTGCTGCCTGTCGATACTCAGAAGCTGTATTTGGGTGGATGGGTAACAGAGATTTAGTGCAGTGTGACTACCCCCAGCCTTTCAGCACTCCCCCACCGCACCAACATCTTCACAATGACTCAGTGCAATAAGATACTGCATTAAAATCACAAGGGTCCAAACTCCCCATCTAGGCTGATACACAGGCAAACCAAACAGCTACTATTTGATGCATCTTGTCACTCCGGTCTATGCATATCAGTCTGTGGGTGCGAGTGAGAGAGAGAGAGAGGGAGGGGCACGGGCAGGCACGCGAGAGAGAGAGAGAGAGGGGGGGGGCACACGAGAGAGAAAGAGGGGGCGCGGGCAGGCACGCGAGAGAGGGGGCAGACGAGAGAGAGAGAGAGGGGGGCGCGGGCGGGCAGACGAGAGAGAGAGAGAGCGGAGCCCGGGCAGGTGACGAGAGAGAGGGGGGGTGCGAGCGGGCAGACGAGAGAGAGACAGAGAGGGGGCACGGGCAGACGAGAGAGAGAGGGGGGCGCAGGCAGGTGAGAGAGAGAGAGAGGGGGGCGCGGGCAGGCGAGAGAGGGGGCGCGGTCAGGCAGACGAGAGAGAGGGGGGCGCGGGCAGGTGAGAGAGGGGGCGCGGTCAGGCAGACGAGAGAGAGGGGGGCGCAGGCAGGCGAGAGAGAGAGAGAGGGGGTGCGGGCGGGCGAGAGAGAGAGAGAGAGGGGGTGTGGGCAGACGAGAGAGTAAGAGAGAGGGGGCACGGGCGGGCAGACGAGAGGGGGGGCGCAAGCATATGAGAGAGAGAGGGGGCACGGGCATACGAGAGAGAGAGGGGGCGCGGGCATACGAGAGAGAGAGGGGGCGCGGGCATACGAGAGAGAGAGGGGGCGCGGGCATACGAGAGAGAGAGGGGGCGCGGGCAGACGAGAGAGAGAGAGAGAGAGAGAAAGGTGGGCGCGGGCATACGAGAGAGAGAGAGAGGGGCTGCGTGGGCAGACGAGGGGGGGGCGGGCAT
The DNA here is from genome assembly GCA_026770705.1 of Isurus oxyrinchus. NCBI lineage: Eukaryota > Metazoa > Chordata > Chondrichthyes > Lamniformes > Lamnidae > Isurus > Isurus oxyrinchus. Next base: position 179,430,742 of record JANJGN010000006.1, on the reverse strand, counting down.
ACGAGAGGGGCTGCGTGGGCAGACGAGAGAGGGGGGGCGGGCATACGAGAGGGGCTGCGCGGGCAGACGAGAGAGGGGGGGCGGATATACGAGAGGGGGGCGCGGGCAGACGAGAGAGGGGTGGCGCGGGCAGACGAGAGAGAGAGGGGGCACGGGCAGATGAGAGAGAGAGAGAGGGAGGGAGCGGGCCTACGAGAGGGGGGGCGCGGGCAGATGAGAGAGAGAGAGGGAGGGCGCGGGCATACGAGAGGGGGGCGCGGGCAGATGAGAGAGAGGGGGCGCGGGCAGATGAGAGAGAGAGAGAGAGAGGGGACGCGGGCAGATGAGAGAGAGAGAGAGGGGGGACGCGGGCGGGCAGACGAGAGAGTGAGAGTGGGCGAGCAGGCAGACGAGAGAGAGAGAGAGAGAGAGGAGGGGGCGCGGGCAGATGAGAGAGAGAGGGGCCGCGGGCGGGCGAGAGAGAGAGAGAGAGAGAGGGGGGGGGGGCACGGGCAGACGAGAGAGAGAGAGAGAGAGGGCGCGGGCAGACGAGAGAGAGAGTGGGCGAGCGGGCAGACGAGAGAGAGGGCGTGGGCAGACAAGAGAGAGAGAGTGGGCGAGCGGGCAGACGAGAGAGAGAAGGGGCGCGGGCAGACAAGAGAGAGAGGGGGCGCGGGCAGGCAGACGAGAGAGAGAGAGAGGGGGCGCGGGCGGGTGAGAGAGAGAGAGAGAGAAAGGGGGGGCATGGGCAGACGAGAGGGGGGGCGCGGGCAGATGAGAGAGAGAGGGGCCGCGGGCGGGCGAGAGAGAGAGAGAGAGACGGGGGGGCACGGGCAGACGAGAGAGAGAGAGAGAGGGCGCGGGCAGACGAGAGAGAGAGGGGGCGCGGGCAGACGAGAGAGAGAGAGAGGGAGGGCGCGGGCAGATGAGAGAGAGAGAGAGAGAGAGAGGGGACGCGGGCAGATGAGAGAGAGAGGGGGGCGCGGGCGGGCAGACAGAGGGGGTGCGGGCAGACGAGAGAGAGAGAGAGAGGGGGCACAGGCAGACGAGAGAGAGAGAGGGGGCACGGGCAGACGAGAGAGAGAGCGGGCACGGGCAGACAAGAGAGAGAGAGGGGGCACGGGCAGACGAGAGAGAGAGAGGGGGCACGGGCAGACAAGAGAGAGAGAGGGGGCGCGGGCAGACGAGAGAGAGAGAGAGAGGGGGACGCGGGCAGACGAGGGGGGGGCGCGGGCAGACGAGAGAGAAAGAGAGAGAGAGTGGGCGAGCGGGCAGACAAGAGAGAGAGAGAGGGGGCGCGGGCGGGTGGGCAAGAGAGAGAGAGAGAGAGGGGGGCGCGGGCAGATGAGCGAGAGAGGGGGGCGCGGGCGGGCAGACAAGAGAGAGAGGGGGCGCGGGCAGATGAGAGAGAGAGAGAGAGGGGGCATGGGCAGACGAGAGAGAGAGAGGGGGCACGGGCAGACAAGAGAGAGAGAGGGGGCGCGGGCAGACGAGAGAGAGAGAGAGAGGGTGACGCGGGCAGACGAGAGGGGGGGCGCGGGCAGACGAGAGAGAGAGAGAGAGTGGGCGAGTGGGCAGACGAGAGAGAGGGGGGGGCGCGGGCGGGTGGGCAAGACAGAGAGAGAGGGGGGGCGCAGGCGGATGAGAGAGAGAGAGAGTGGGCGAGCGGGCAGACGAGAGAGAGAAGGGGCGCGGGCAGACAAGAGAGAGAGGGGGCGCGGGCAGGCAGACGAGAGAGAGAGAGAGGGGGTGCGGGCAGACGAGAGAGAGAGAGGGGGCGTGGGCAGACAAGAGAGAGAGAGTGGGCGAGCGGGCAGACGAGAGAGAGAGAGAAGGGGCGCGGGCAGACAAGAGAGAGAGGGAGCGCGGGCAGGCAGACGAGAGAGAGAGAGAGGGGGTGCGGGCAGACGAGACAGAGAGAGGGGGCGCGGGCAGACGAGAGAGAGAGAGAGGGAGGGCGCGGGCAGATGAGAGAGAGAGAGAGAGAGAGAGGGGACGCGGGCAGATGAGAGAGAGAGGGGGGCGCGGGCGGGCAGACAGAGGGGGTGCGGGCAGACGAGAGAGAGAGAGAGAGGGGGCACAGGCAGACGAGAGAGAGAGAGGGGGCACGGGCAGACGAGAGAGAGAGCGGGCACGGGCAGACAAGAGAGAGAGAGGGGGCACGGGCAGACGAGAGAGAGAGAGGGGGCACGGGCAGACAAGAGAGAGAGAGGGGGCGCGGGCAGACGAGAGAGAGAGAGAGAGGGGGACGCGGGCAGACGAGGGGGGGGCGCGGGCAGACGAGAGAGAAAGAGAGAGAGAGTGGGCGAGCGGGCAGACAAGAGAGAGAGAGAGGGGGCGCGGGCGGGTGGGCAAGAGAGAGAGAGAGAGAGAGGGGGGCGCGGGCAGATGAGCGAGAGAGGGGGGCGCGGGCGGGCAGACAAGAGAGAGAGGGGGCGCGGGCAGATGAGAGAGAGAGAGGGGGCATGGGCAGACGAGAGAGAGAGAGGGGGCACGGGCAGACAAGAGAGAGAGAGGGGGCGCGGGTAGACGAGAGAGAGAGAGAGAGGGGGACGCGGGCAGACGAGAGGGGGGGCGCGGGCAGACGAGAGAGAGAGAGAGAGTGGGCGAGTGGGCAGACGAGAGAGAGGGGGGGGCGCGGGCGGGTGGGCAAGACAGAGAGAGAGGGGGGGCGCAGGCGGATGAGAGAGAGAGAGAGTGGGCGAGCGGGCAGACGAGAGAGAGAAGGGGCGCGGGCAGACAAGAGAGAGAGGGGGCGCGGGCAGGCAGACGAGAGAGAGAGAGAGGGGGTGCGGGCAGACGAGAGAGAGAGAGGGGGCGTGGGCAGACAAGAGAGAGAGAGTGGGCGAGCGGGCAGACGAGAGAGAGAGAGAAGGGGCGCGAGCAGACAAGAGAGAGAGGGAGTGCGGGCAGGCAGACGAGAGAGAGAGAGAGGGGGTGCGGGCAGACGAGACAGAGAGAGGGGGCGTGGGCAGGTGGGCAAGAGAGAGAGGGGGTGCAGGTGGGCAGGCGAGAGAGAGAGAGAGGGCGTGGGCAGGTGAGAGGGAGGGCACACGTTGGAACATGAGAGAGGGTGTGGGTGGGCACTCACAAGAGGGGGGAGGGAGAGAGCAGGACAGTGAGAGGCAAAGAGAGAAGACATCAAAAATGACAATCCCCTGACCACCCACCATGCATTAAAATGGGAATCCCATTGACCTTTCCTGTAGGACATCAGAGATTTTCAGATATTGTCTCTTTACACCATACCTGGTGTAGCTGGACAGCTGACAGTGGGATTTGGACTGTTCCTGTGGGAGCAGTGAGCACAACCTGAGGTACCCCACCTGTAAGAGAGAACAAGCAACTCAACATAAACACCAAGTTCAGGCTCAATTCTTCAAACACAAATATTCATCATCTCACACACTTCCAAGTATCTTCAGTGATGGTGCATCCACAGTCCTCAGGACCTTCAGAGGCCTCTCTATCTTTTCTTATTTCAATTTTTGCCATTTTGGCAGTTTCTTCTCCCTCAACATCTGTGAATTTTTTTTGAGATTTTGAACTCTGGCCAAAGCTTCTCTTCTCATTGGAAGTCCTTCTCTCACTCCTCACTTCCAAGCCCTCGCTTACTCTCTCCCATTTGTCTCTATTTTTGCTCAATGTTTCTCAGAATTTTCCTCTGTTGTTCATTCTTAGCTTCAAATACTCTTACCCGAATCACACTCCTTCCTCCCTCCTTCCATCCTATTACCACAGTGACTACACGTTAAAAATATTCAATTGGCTCTAAAGTTCTCTGGGGCATCAAGTAGTGAAATCTGTACATAAACACAAATCTTTCATTCTTTACTGTATTTAAATTTGCTATATTTTCACATCTTACACCTGGACCTCAAACCTGTTAGTAAAGTTACTTCACTCACTTTTTGTGTTCTTCAATTAGTTAAAGGCTTTCAAAAGTCCAAATTCATCACAACTATTCGCTGAATTATACAGTCTTTCACCTTGATGTTGTCAACTTTGATACTGCCCTGACCTGTGGATCTGGCTTGCCAGGCTTCAGCCACTAGAGGACATGACATCCTAGCCAGAGCAAGCGCACACCAGACATTACCCATGCACACACTTTTCAGCAGATTCCACAAGAAATACAGTTCAGAAATACAGGGACCATCTGTAGCACAAGTCGTAATGACGTCAGCTGGCCCAGCATACTTCCCCAAAGTCTGTCCACCATCTACAAGGCACAAGTCAGGAGTGTGATGGAATACTCCCCACTTGCCTCGATGAGTGCAGATCTAGTAACAAGCAAGAAGCTTGACACCATCCAGGACAAAGCAGCCCACCTGATTGGCACCAAATCCACAAACATTCACTCCCTCCACCACCGACACATACTAGCAGCAGTGTGTACCATCTACAAGATGCACTGCAGGAACTCACCAAGGCTCCTTAGATAGCACCTTCCAAACCCACGACCTTTACCATCTAGAAGGACAAGGGCAGCAGGTACATGGAAACACCACCACCTGGAAGTTCCCCTCCAAGTCACTCACCATCCTGACCTGGAAACATATTGCCATTCCTTCAGTGTCCCTGGGTCAAAGTACTGTAACTCCCTCCCACATAGCAGAGTGAGTGTAACTACACCACAGGACTGCAGCTGTCCAAGAAGCAGCTTACCACCACCTTCTCAAGGGCAATTAGGGATGGGCAATAAATGCTGGCATAGCCAGCGAAGCCCACACCCCATAAACAAATTAAAAAGGACACACTGGGTAGGAGTTGGTGGTTTCCTGTGCTGTTGGGCTCAGTTCACCAGTGCTCTTATTTTGAAAAGAGTGTATATTAAAATGAAACTTTGAACATTCAGGTCTTTTATTAATAAAAAAAGTGTATCATAGTGACAATCTGATTGATGGCTTCTTTCCCCTGTATTTGGAGATTTTGTGACTGATTGAGCTGAGGGAGGGACAGTCTCAGAGTGGAGCACCAAGTGTCGACATTAAACCTTCACAAGTCAGACACAGCACAGGCCCAATGCAGTGTAGAGTTTCCTCTGCTCTAGCCAATTCTACCTGTTCAAAGTGCGAGAGAAAATGGCATTCCTTCCCTTGCACATCAATGTGACACTTTCAACTTCCATGCCTACTATCCTAGGGTCTCTGGTTACCAAACCACTAGCAGAAGAGTCAATAGCCAGAAGCTATAGATTTAACTCATTGTAACTGAACCAGAGTGGAGTTAAGTTGTAACCTATTTAGACAGCGAGTAATATCCTGGAATGCACTACCCAAAGGAACGTGGAAGCGGATTAAATAAGAACATTCAAAAGGAATTGAAACGTAAATACTAACAATTCAGAACAATTTGTTCCATTGTGCCTGTGCTTTTTTAAAATGCATTTATAGGATGTGGGCGTCGCTGGCTAGGTTGGTATTGCCTATCCCTAATGCCCTTGAGAAGGTGGTGGTGAGCTATTTTCTTGAACTGCTGCAGTCCATGTGATGTAGGTACACCCATAGTGCTGTTAGGGAGGGAATTCCAGGATTTTGACCCAGCGACAGTGAAGGAATGGCGATATATTTCCAAGTCCAGGTGGTGAGTAGTTTGGAGGGGAACTTCCAGGTGGTGGTGTTCCCATTGATCTGCTGCCCTTGTCCTACTAGATGGTAGCAGTCGTGGGTTTGGAAGGTGCTGTCTAAAGAGCGTTGGTGAGTTGTTGCAGTGCATCTTGTAGATGGTGCACACTGCCGCTACTGTGCATTGGTGGTGGAGGGAGTGAATGTTTGTGGATGTGGTGCCAATCAAGCCGGCTGCTTTGTCCTGGACGGTGTCAAGCTCCTTGAGTGTTGTGGGAGCTGCACTTATACAGGCAAGTGGGAGTATTCCATCACACTCCTGACTTGTAGTCGGTGCACATGCTCTGGGGAGTAAGGAGGTAAGTTACTCAATGCAGGATTCCTAGCCTCAGTATTCTCTTTTAGCCACAGTATTTATATGGCTAGTCCAGTTCAGTATCTGGTCAACGGTAACCCCCAGGATGTTGATAGTGGGGGATTCAGCGATCGTAAATGTCTAGGGATGATGGTTAGATTCCCTTTCGTTGGAGATGATCATTGCCTGGCACATGTGTGGCGTGAATATTACTTGCCACTGTCATGAAGAGATAGTAATGTCTATAATGTTATTGGAAATTATTTTTTAAAATAGAGTTCTAGTGGGGATCTGTGTCTTGGTTTGAAGCCAGCCAGTCTATGTGCTTTGATGTATAGTAGTTTGAGGTGTTAATTGGGGAAACAGTAAGGAAGTTAAAAGGTAAAGTGTATATTTGCATTTGTTGAATAAGTAGAAAAGGTAAATTTAAAAGCCTAGCGATACAATGGAAAATTTACATTCAAAGAAAAAGATATGTATAAAGGAGAAAGGAGATTGCGTGTAAGGCGGAGGCATTTTAAGATCTAACAAGTGTGAGAAGCCTCCAGCCTGTAAGCTTCAAGCTGCTGTCTGCAAGGACCCAGAGCTGAAAGAAACTCATTTTGAACACGACTGTCCAGGGTGTGCTCTGCCAAGTGTCTGTTTAAATCTATGAGATTTACTGTTGCCTTAACGGGAGTGTAACTGAGAGTCAGATTAATTAGGGGATTTCTGTGGTTACTATAGTAGTAATTTTGTGGATGTATGTAAGTGTTTACAATCTTTCTCGTATTAATAAATGTTTTAGTTTTATAAAAGCCCTCTTGAGACTCAGTGGTCCTGTTACTACTGAATTCAAAGCCTGCATCTCGAAACATACAAATTTCAAAAATATGCTATGACAGTTGCTTCAAGTTTCCCTCTGGGATTTGAACAACTTTACCATCGGATGCATCATAATTCCACATTGTATAATCATCGGCGAACATCCCCACTCCAGACCTCATGATGGAAGGGAGCTCATTGATGAAACAGTTGAAGACGGTTGGGCCGAGGACACTATCCTGAGGAACTCCTGCAGTGATGGTCCTGGGACTGAGGTGATTGACCTCCAACAACCACAACCATCTTCCTCTGTACTAGGTACGACTGCAACCAGTGGATAGTTTTCCCCCTGACTCCCATTGACTTCGGTTTTGCCCGGGCTCCTTGATGTTGCACTCAATCAAATGCTGCCTTGATGTCAAGGGCAGTCACTCTCACCTCACCTCAGGAGTTCAGCTATCTTGCCCATGTTTGAGCCAAGGCTGTAATGAGGTCAGGAGCTGAATGACCCCAAACCGAGCGTCAGTGAGCAGCTATTGCTAAGTAAGTGCCGCTTGATAGCACTGATGATGACCTCTTCCATTACTTTACTGATGATCGAGAGCAGACTGATGGTGTGGTAATTGGCCAGTTTGGATTTGTCCTGCTTTTTGTGTACAGGACATACCTGGAAAATTTTCCACATAGCCAAGTAGATGCCAGTAGCTGTACTGGAACAGCTTGGCTAGGGACACGGCAAGTTCTGGAGCACAAGTCTTCAATACTATTGCCGGAATATTGTCAGGGCCCATAGCCTTTGCAGTATCCAGTGCCTTCAGCTGTTTCTTGATATCACATGGAGTGAATCGAATTGGCTGAAGACTGGCACCTTTGATGCCAGGAACCTCTGGAAGAGGCCAAGATGGATCATCCACTCGGCATTACTGGCTGGAGATTGTAGCAAATGCTTCGATCTTATCTTTTGCACTGATGTGCTGGGCTCCTCCATCATTGAGGATGGGAATATTTGTGGAGCCTCCTCCTCCAGTGAGTTGTTTAATTGTCCACCACCATTCATGACTGAATGTGGCAGGACTGTAGAGCTTAGGTCTGATAAATTGATTCTGGTATCACTTATCTTTGTCCATCACTTGCTGCTTATGCTGTTTGGCACACAAGTATTCTGCTTTGTAGCTTCACCAGGTTGACCTCATATTTAGGCATGCCTGCTGCTGCTCCTGGCATGCCCTCCTGCACTCTTCATTGAACCAGGCTTGATTCCCTGGCTTGATGGTAATGGTAGAGTGGGAGATATTCTGGGTCATGAGGTTCCAGATTGTGCTAAAGTAGAACTCTGCTGCTGCTGATGGCCCACAGTGCCTCTTGGATGCCCAGTCTTGAGTTGCTAGACCTGTTCGAAATCTATCCTGATTAGCACGGTGGTTCGTGCCGCACAACATGATGGAGGGTATCCTCAATGTGAAGGCGGCTTGCTGCAAGAGTTACTCTGTTAGTCCCACCCCGTCTGCTCCTCATCACCCTGAAAATTCTCTTTCTTCAGTTAATTAATTATCCGTGCCTCAATTATCAATTGACCTTGCCTCCACCACACTCTCAGGCAGTGTATTCCAGATCCTAACCACTCACTGTGAAAAAGCTTTACCTCATGTCGCTTCCGTTTCTTTTGCCAATCACCTAAAGTTGTTTCTCTGGTTCTCGAACCTTCCAATGGAAACAGTTTCTCTCCGTCTGCTCTGCCTCGACCCCTCATGGTTTTGAGCTCCTGCATCAAACCTCCTCTCAATCTTCTCTTGAGAAGGACCGCAGATTCATCAATCAATTCACAAAACTGAAACTGTCTCTCAAACCCAGAATCACTCCCCTAAATCATCTTCAATGCCATCACATTCTTCCTAAAGTGTGGTGCCCCACTCTGTGTCCCTAACTATAAAACCAGGGTTCTGTGTGACTTATTAACCACTTTCTAAACCTGTCCTGCCGCCTTCAACGAGTTGTACACAAACACCCCACCCCTCCACCCCCCCCGATCGACCTGCTCCTGCACCTCCTATAAAATTGTATCCTTTATTTTATATTGCCTCTCTTCATTCTTCCTACCAATTCTTCTTACACTTTAGCAAAGATGTGAAGGCATTAGAAAGGGTGCAGAAAAGTTTCACAAGAATGGTTCCAGGGATGAGGAACTTCAGTTACGTGGGCAGATTAGAGAAGTTGGGACTCTTCTCCTTGGAGAAGAGAAGGTTGAGAGGAGATCTGAAAGATTCAAGATCATGAGGTTAGAGTGAAACTGTTCCTATTGGTGCAAGTATCAAGAACGGGGTAATTGACAAAAGAAGCAAAAGCAACATGAGGAAAAACCTTTTCACACAGCGACTGGTTAAGGATCTGGACTGGACTGCACTGCCTGAGAGGGTGGTGGAGGCAGGTTCAGTCAAGGCATTCAAGAGGGAATTGGATTACTATCTGAAAAGTAAACATGCGCAGGGCTATGAGGGAAAGGGAGGGGAATGGCACTGGATGAATTCCTCCTTCAGAGGAATTCACAGGCCAAATGGCCTCCTTCTGTGCTGTTCTATAATTCTATGCTGTGCATTAAATTCCATCGACCATTTATCAACCTCCTGCACCAGTCCACGGCCTCTTGGAAATCTATCTCTGACCATCTCACAGGTCACAACACTTGCAAGTTTTTTAATCTCCAAATTTTGAAATTGTGCCCTGCACACCCAAGTCTAAGTTATTAATATGGATAAAGATGACTATCTCTGGGGTCCTCCTTGCTAGTTTCTTTTCTAACTTCCTAAGATCTGCCCCTAGGACCTTACCCCTCCTTCTACCAATGTTGTCAGTACTAACGTGGACCATGATCTCTGGCTGTTCATCACCCATACATACCTTCCTGGACTCACCTTGTGGACACAGAAACACCTCTCAATTCCCCAGACTGTAGAATTCCCTATCACTATTCTTTTCCCAATCTTCCTCCTGCCTCACTGTACAGCTGAGCCAACCATGGAGTGGTTCTAGCTGCACTCCCCAGAGGAACCATCACTGTCATCAGCATTCAGAACTGAATACCAATTGGAGCGCACGGTCTACTCTGGGGACTCCAGCATGACCTGCTTGCTTTTCCTTGCCTGTCACTCATCCCCTCTCTGCCTGCACACCCTTAAGCTGTGGGGTGACCACATTCAAAACCATGCTATTCACGGAGCTCTCAGAGTCACAGGTGCACTGCAGAAACACCAGCTGAGACCAGATCTCGAGATTTTGCAGCTGGCTATCTGTACTTCCTGCACATGGACTTGTCACAAAAATCACAAAAGGCTAGTATGCAGGTACAGCAGGTGATTAGGAAAACTAATAGGATGTTATCATGTATTGTGAGGGGAATTGAATACAAAAGTAGGAAGGCTATACTTCAGCTGTACAGGGCACTAGTGAGACCACATTTGGAGCACTATGTACAGTATTGGTCCCCTTATTTAAGCAAGGTTGTAAATGCTTTAGCAGTTCAGAGAAGGTTTACTAGGCTAATACCAGCAATGGGTGGGTTGTCTTATGAGGAAGGACAGGCTCGGCCTGTATCCACTGGAGCTTAGAAGAGTAAGAAACAATTTGATCAAAACCTTAAAGATCCTGAGGGTTCTTGACATGCTGGATATAGAGAGGGTGTTTTCTCTTGTGGGGAATCTAGAATTAGGGGTCATGGTTCAAAAATTAGGGGTCGCTCACTTAAGACAGAGATGAGTAGAATTTTTTTTTCTGAGGATCGTGAGTCTTTGGAACTCTCCTCCTCAAAAGGCAGTGGAAGCAGAGTCTTTGAATATTTTTAAGGCAGAGCTAGACAGATACTTGATTAACAAGGGGGTGAAAGGTTATCGGGGGTCAGCAGGAACGTAGGGTTGAGGTTACAATCAGATTAGCCATTAACGTATTGAATGGCGGAGCAGGCTCGAGGGGCCGAGAGACCTACTCCTACTCCTAGTTTGTATTTGTCCAGAACATGAGAAGCATGTGGAACAGGAGGTGCAATCCACAGGACTGGGATGTCCTGCATGGCTCTATTTACTAGACTATTGCTTGACTTAACAGAAATAAACTTGGATAAAACTTGAAGGGGAAGAATTTGCAGGGCTACAGGGAAAAAGCATGGGGAATGGGACTAATCAGGTAACAGCTTCAAAGAATGAGCACCAACAAATGGCTTCCTTTATTCTATAATACTCAAGCTAACAACGTAGAGTTTGTGTTGTGCATTAGGAACTAGAAGGGTTCAAACTCAAGACACCGAGGAACCTTAGAGACATGAAGAAGGCAAGAGCTTTGTCCATCATTCTGGGCTGGATTCAGATCTGCTCTTCACAGTGAAAGGAACACGTACACACTTCTTCAGCAGCCCAAACAAGCCCACATCTCTAAGTACAGTAGGTCTGGCAGCATCGGCGGAGAAGAAAAGAGTTGACGTCAACTCTTTTCTTCTCCGCCGATGCTGCCAGACCTGCTGAGTTTTTCCAGGTAATTCTGTTTTTGTTTTTGTTTTGGATTCCCAGCATCCGCAGTTTTTTTGTTTTTATCTCTAAGTACAGTGTTGGATGATCCTGACTAGTTCACCAAAGCCTTTTGCTGTAAGTGAGACTTGCTCAGAGGGAGACCCATTAACTTTCATTAATGACCTTACCCTGCTCTTGCATCTGGCTGTGAGACACTTGCATCCCCGATGAAGGCTGTGAAAAGGCGTTGAGAACCGTGAGTCCACCGTCGGACAGGCCAGGACTGGAGGTGGTATACATGACTGTACCATGGGGGCTAGGGTACATCACATGACTAGCCATGGAGGTGGGTACAGACGATGTCACGATTGTTGCCGGCAGCGTCACTGACAGACCAAGAGGAAAGGGTTTCAGCTTTTATAAACTGTACAGTCACTTCAATAACATGCTGAATGTGCAAAAGCTACAGCTGTACAAAGGGCTGTTCAGAACCCATTCAGAATGCTTGGTTCATTTCTGGGTGATGCAGCTCAATGAAGATATATTATTCTTTGTAGGAATGCAGCCCAGATTCACCAGAATGATACCAGGACCAAAAGTGTTAAATTATAAGGATGGTTTGCATTTCTTCTGAATTTAAAAAAGGTGGAGGGCAAACTATCTCAGGTATTTAAGATGATTAAACGGGTCGAGAGAGTAAACAGAGGAAAGTTATTTCCTCAGCCCTAAGAGTCCAGATAAGGGGGAATAACCTTAAAATTAGAGACAGGTCATCGGAGCTGATGTCAGAAGGGAACTCACTCGCTCCAAATAGCGTCAAGGATAGGGGGCATGGGGAGTCAACTGAACATTTCAAAACCGAGATTGATAAATTTTGTTGGACAAAGGATTAAGGACTAGAGATGAGACCGCATCTAGAATCTTGTGTACAGTTTTAGTTTCCTTATTTGAAGAAAGATATAATTGCGTTGGAAGCAGTTCAGAGAAGGTGCACACAACTGATTCCTGGGATGAAGAGCTTAGCTTACGGAGAAAGGCTGGGCAGTTTGGGCTGATACTCGATGGAGTTCAAAAGAATGAGAGGTGAACTTATTGAAACACATAAGATCCTGAGGGGACCTGACAGGGTGGATACTAGAGGATGTTTCCTCTTGTGGAGGAGACGAGGACTAGAGGGATATTGTTTAAGAAGTGGTCTTTCTTTTAAACAGATAGGAAGAGAAATTTTTTCTCTGAGGGTCATTAGTCTGTGCAATTCTCTTTCCCAGAAAGCGGTGGAGGCTGGGTCATTGAATCTATCAAAGACTGAGTTAGACAGACTTTTGATAGACAAGTGAGTCAAGGGTTACAGGGGGACAGACAGGAAAGAGAAGTGGAGGCCACAACCAGATCAGCCAAGATCTTACTGAGCGGCTGAGCAGGCTTGAAGGGCCAAATGACCTGCCCTTGTTCCTAAGGCCTGAGTCCTATGTTCCTAACCAAGGTGGATAGATGGAGTTAAGGTACAAATCAACCAAGGTCTAACTGAATGACAGATGAGGCTCAAAAGGCAGAATGGCCACCACCTCTTTATATGATGCTCCAGCACAGTACACACTCTTGTGCCACTCACTAGACTTACGGTCAATAATTGCACATTACTGAAATGATATCTCTGTCTTTTATTTAACCTTCAGAACAGCAGATTGTGAGGGACATTTCACCAGCAGAGCCTCCATCCATGATTTCACCAAGTTCTCCCAACTCCACTGCTTATTTGGGAAGAGAGTATGGCAGGTAAGGTCCCATCTACTCAAGATGCCATTGGAAGAGGAGAATACAGCAGGGGTATTTCAAATTGTCTGAGTGACCGAGGGAGTGACCATGCCGGGAGAAGAGCAGAGTGACCAAGGGAGAGGGATACGCGGGGTGAGGAGCAGAGTGACTGAGGGAGATGTGCCCGCGGGGCGAGGAGCAGAGTGACCGAGGGAGTGACCATGCCGGGAGAAGAGCAGAGTGACCAAGGGAGAGGGATACGCGGGGCGAGGATCAGAGTGACCGAGGGAGTGACCATGCCGGGACAAGAGCAGAGTGACCAAGGGAGAGGGATATGCGGGGCGAGGATCAGAGTGACCGAGGGAGTGACCATGCCGGGAGAAGAGCAGAGTGACCAAGAGAGAGGGATACGCGGGACGAGGAGCAGAGTGACTGAGGGAGATGTGCCCACGGGGCGAGGAGCAGAGTGACCGAGGAAGAGGGGTACACGGGGCGAGGAGCAGAGTGACCGAGGGAGAGGGATACGCGGGGCGAGGAGCAGAGTGACCGAGGGAGATGTGCCCGCGGGGCGAGGAGCAGAGTGACTGAGGGAGAGGGGTACACGGGGACCGAGGGAGAGGGGTACACGGGGCGAGGAGCAGAGTGACTGAGGGAGAGGGGTAAGCGGGGCGAGGAGCAGAGTGACCGAGGGAGAGGGGTATGCGGGGCGAGGAGCAGAGTGACCGAGGGAGATGTGCCCGCGGGGCGAGGAGCAGAGTGACTGAGGGAGAGGGATACGCGGGGTGAGGAGCAGAGTGACCGAGGGAGAGGGGTACGCGGGGCAAGGAGCAGAGTGACCGAGGGAGAGGGATACGCAGGGCGAGGAGCAGAGTGACCGAGGGAGAGGGATACGCGGGGCGAGGAGCAGAGTGACCGAGGGAGAGGGATACGCGGGGCGAGGAGCAGAGTGACCGAGGGAGATGTGCCCGCGGGGCAAGGAGCAGAGTGACCGAGGGAGATGTGCCCGCGGGGCAAGGAGCAGAGTGACCGAGGGAGATGTGCCCGCGGGGCAAGGAGCAGAGTGACCGAGGGAAAGGGGTACACGGGGACCGAGGGAGAGGGGTACACGGGGCGAGGAGCAGAGTGACTGAGGGAGAGGGGTAAGTGGGGCGAGGAGCAGAGTGACCGAGGGAGAGGGGTAAGCGGGGCGAGGAGCAGAGTGACCGAGGGAGAGGGGTAAGCGGGGACCGAGGGTGAGGGGTACACGGGGCGAGGAGCAGAGTGACCGAGGGACAGGGGTATGTGGGGCGAGGAGCAGAGTGACCGAGGGAGAGGGGTAAGCGGGGCGAGGAGTAGAGTGACCGAGGGAGAGGAGCAGAGTGACCGAGGGAGAGGGGTATGTGGGGCGAGGAGCAGAGTGACCGAGGGAGAGGGGTAAGCGGGGCGAGGAGTAGAGTGACCGAGGGAGAGGAGCAGAGTGACCGAGGGAGAGGGGTATGTGGGTCGAGCAGCAGAGTGACCGAGGGAGAGGGGTAAGCGGGGTGAGGAGCAGAGTGACCGAGGGAGAGGGATACGTGGGGCGAGGAGCAGAGTGACCGAGGGAGAGGGGTAAGCGGGGTGAGGAGCAGAGTGACCGAGGTAGAGAGGTATGCGGGGCAAGGAGCAGAGTGACCGAGGGAGGGGGGTACGTGGGGCGAGGAGCAGAGTGACCAAGGGAGAGGGATAAGAGGGGCGAGGAGTAGAGTGACCGAGGGAGAGGGGTAAGCGGGGCAAGGAGCAGAGTGACCGAGGGAGAGGGGTATGTGGGGCGAGGAGCAGAGTGACCGAGGGAGAGGGGTAAGCGGGGCGAGGAGCAGAGTGACCGAGGGAGAGGGGTAACCGGGGCGAGGAGAAGAGTGACCGAGGGAGAGGGGTAACCGGGGCGAGGAGAAGAGTGACCGAGGGAGAGGGGTAACCGGGGCGAGGAGAAGAGTGACCGAGGGAGAGGGGTAAGCGGGGCAAAGAGCAGAATGACCGAGGGAGAGGGGTAAGCGGGGCAAAGAGCAGAATGACCGAGGGAGAGGGGTAAGCGGGGCAAAGAGCAGAGTGAAGGAGGGAAAGGGGTACACGGTGCGAGGAGCAGAGTGACCGAGGGAGAGGGGTAAGCGGGGCAAGGAGCAGAGTGACCAAGGGAGAGGGGTAAGTGGGGCAAAGAGCAGAGTGACCAAGGGAGAGGGGTAAGCGGGGCGAGGAGTAGCGTGACCGAGGGCGAGGGGTACGTGGGGCGAGGAGCAGAGTGACCGAGGGCGAGGGGTACGCAGGGACCGAGGGAGAGGAGCAGAGTGACCGAGGGAGAGGGGTAAGCGGGGCGAGGAGTAGAGTGACCGAGGGAGAGGGGTAAGTGGGGCAAAGAGCAGAGTGACCGAGGGAGAGGGGTAAGTGGGGTGAGGAGCAGAGTGACCGAGGGAGAGGGGTAAGTGGGGTGAGGAGCAGAGTGACCGAGGGAGAGGGGTCAGCAGGGCGAGGAGCAGAGTGACCGAGGGAGAGGGATAAGCGGGGACCGAGGGAGAGGGGTAAGCGGGGCGAGGAGAAGAGTGACCGAGGGAGAGGGATAAGCGGGGACCGAGGGAGAGGGGTAAGCGGGGCGAGGAGAAGAGTGACCGAGGGAGAGGGGTACAAGGGGCGAGGAGCAGAGTGACCGAGGGAGAGGGGTACACGGGGCGAGGAGCAGAGTGACCGAGGGAGATGGGTACACGGGGCGAGGAGCAGAGTGACCGAGGGAGAGGGGTACACGGGGCGAGGAGCAGAGTGACCGAGGGAGAGGGGTACACGGGGCGAGGAGCAGAGTGACCGAAGGAGATGGGTACACGGGGCGAGGAGCAGAGTGACCGACGGAGAGGGGTAAGTGGGGCGAGGAGAAGAGTGACTGAGGGAGAGGAGTAAGCGGGGCGAGGAGCAGAGTGACTGAGGGAGAGGGGTAAGCGGGGCGAGGAGCAGAGTGACCGAGGGAGAGGGGTAAGCGGGGCGAGGAGCAGAGTGACCGAGGGAGAGGGGTAAGCAGGGCGAGGAGCAGAGTGACCGAGGGAGAGGGATAAGTGGGGCGAGGATCAGAGTGACCGAGGGAGAGGCGTACGCGGGGACCGAGGGAGAGGAGCAGAGTGACCGAGGGAGAGGGGTACTCGGGGCGAGGAGCAGAGTGACCGAGGGAGAGGGGTACTCGGGGCGAGGAGCAGACTGACCGAAGGAGAGGGGTAAGCGGGGCGAGGATCAGAGTGACCGAGGGAGAGGGGTAAGAGGGGCGAGGAGCAGAGTGACCGAGGGAGAGGAGCAGAGTGACCGAGGGAGAGGGATAAGAGGGGCGAGGAGCAGAGTGACCGAGGGAGAGGAGCAGAAGGACCGTGGGAGAGGGGTACGCGGGGCGTGGAGCAGAGTGACCGAGGGAGAGGGGTAAGCGGGGCGAGGAGTAGAGTGACCGAGGGAGAGGAGCAGAGTGACCGAGGGAGAGGGGTATGTGGGGCGAGGAGCAGAGTGACCGAGGGAGAGGGGTAAGTGGGGCGAGGAGTAGAGTGACCGAGGGAGAGGAGCAGAGTGACCGAGGGAGAGGGGTATGTGGGTCGAGCAGCAGAGTGACCGAGGGAGAGGGGTAAGCGGGGTGAGGAGCAGAGTGACCGAGGGAGAGGGATACGTGGGGCGAGGAGCAGAGTGACCGAGGGAGAGGGGTAAGCGGGGTGAGGAGCAGAGTGACCGAGGTAGAGAGGTATGCGGGGCAAGGAGCAGAGTGACCGAGGGAGGGGGGTACGTGGGGCGAGGAGCAGAGTGACCAAGGGAGAGGGATAAGAGGGGCGAGGAGTAGAGTGACCGAGGGAGAGGGGTAAGCGGGGCAAGGAGCAGAGTGACCGAGGGAGAGGGGTATGTGGGGCGAGGAGCAGAGTGACCGAGGGAGAGGGGTAAGCGGGGCGAGGAGCAGAGTGACCGAGGGAGAGGGGTAACCGGGGCGAGGAGAAGAGTGACCGAGGGAGAGGGGTAACCGGGGCGAGGAGAAGAGTGACCGAGGGAGAGGGGTAACCGGGGCGAGGAGAAGAGTGACCGAGGGAGAGGGGTAAGCGGGGCAAAGAGCAGAATGACCGAGGGAGAGGGGTAAGCGGGGCAAAGAGCAGAATGACCGAGGGAGAGGGGTAAGCGGGGCAAAGAGCAGAGTGAAGGAGGGAAAGGGGTACACGGTGCGAGGAGCAGAGTGACCGAGGGAGAGGGGTAAGCGGGGCAAGGAGCAGAGTGACCAAGGGAGAGGGGTAAGTGGGGCAAAGAGCAGAGTGACCAAGGGAGAGGGGTAAGCGGGGCGAGGAGTAGCGTGACCGAGGGCGAGGGGTACGTGGGGCGAGGAGCAGAGTGACCGAGGGCGAGGGGTACGCAGGGACCGAGGGAGAGGAGCAGAGTGACCGAGGGAGAGGGGTAAGCGGGGCGAGGAGTAGAGTGACCGAGGGAGAGGGGTAAGTGGGGCAAAGAGCAGAGTGACCGAGGGAGAGGGGTAAGTGGGGTGAGGAGCAGAGTGACCGAGGGAGAGGGGTAAGTGGGGTGAGGAGCAGAGTGACCGAGGGAGAGGGGTCAGCAGGGCGAGGAGCAGAGTGACCGAGGGAGAGGGATAAGCGGGGACCGAGGGAGAGGGGTAAGCGGGGCGAGGAGAAGAGTGACCGAGGGAGAGGGATAAGCGGGGACCAAGGGAGAGGGGTAAGCGGGGCGAGGAGAAGAGTGACCGAGGGAGAGGGGTACAAGGGGCGAGGAGCAGAGTGACCGAGGGAGAGGGGTACACGGGGCGAGGAGCAGAGTGACCGAGGGAGATGGGTACACGGGGCGAGGAGCAGAGTGACCGAGGGAGAGGGGTACACGGGGCGAGGAGCAGAGTGACCGAGGGAGAGGGGTACACGGGGCGAGGAGCAGAGTGACCGAAGGAGATGGGTACACGGGGCGAGGAGCAGAGTGACCGACGGAGAGGGGTAAGTGGGGCGAGGAGAAGAGTGACTGAGGGAGAGGAGTAAGCGGGGCGAGGAGCAGAGTGACTGAGGGAGAGGGGTAAGCGGGGCGAGGAGCAGAGTGACCGAGGGAGAGGGGTAAGCGGGGCGAGGAGCAGAGTGACCGAGGGAGAGGGGTAAGCAGGGCGAGGAGCAGAGTGACCGAGGGAGAGGGATAAGTGGGGCGAGGATCAGAGTGACCGAGGGAGAGGCGTACGCGGGGACCGAGGGAGAGGAGCAGAGTGACCGAGGGAGAGGGGTACTCGGGGCGAGGAGCAGAGTGACCGAGGGAGAGGGGTACTCGGGGCGAGGAGCAGACTGACCGAAGGAGAGGGGTAAGCGGGGCGAGGATCAGAGTGACCGAGGGAGAGGGGTAAGAGGGGCGAGGAGCAGAGTGACCGAGGGAGAGGAGCAGAGTGACCGAGGGAGAGGGATAAGAGGGGCGAGGAGCAGAGTGACCGAGGGAGAGGAGCAGAAGGACCGTGGGAGAGGGGTACGCGGGGCGTGGAGCAGAGTGACCGAGGGAGAGGGGTAAGCGGGGCGAGGAGCAGAGTGACCGAGGGAGAGGGGTAAGCGGGGCGAGGAGCAGAGTGACCGAGGGAGAGGGGTAAGTGGGGCGAGGAGCAGAGTGACCGAGGGAGAGGCGTACGCGGGGCGAGGAGCAGAGGGACGAGGGAGAGGGGTAAGCGGGGACCGAGGGAGAGGAGCAGTGACCGAGGGAGAGGGGTAAGCGGGGACCGAGGGAGAGGAGCAGAGTGACCGAGGGAGAGGCGTAAGCGGGGACCGAGGGAGAGGAGCAGTGACCGAGGGAGAGGGGTAAGCGGGGCGAGGAGCAGAGTGACCGAGGGAGAGGGGTACGTGGGGCGAGGAGCAGAGGGACCGAGGGAGAGGGGTAAGCGGGGCGAGGAGCAGAGGGACCGTGGGAGAGGGGTACGCGGGGCGAGGAGCAGTGACCGAGGGAGAGGGGTAAGCGGGGACCGAGGGAGAGGTGTATCCGGGGACCGAGGGAGAGGTGTATGAGGGGACCGAGGGAGAGGGGCATGCGGGGACCGAGGGAGAGGGGTATGCGGGGACCGAGGGAGAGGGGTATGCGGGGACCGAGGGAGAGGGGTATGCGGGGACCGAGGGAGAGGTGTATGCGGGGACCGAGGGAGAGGGGTAAGCGGGGACCGAGGGCGAGGAACAGAGTGACCGAGGGAGAGGGGTATGCGGGGACCGAGGGAGAGGTGTATGAGGGGACCGAGGGAGAGGTTTGCACTGGTGAGAGGTGAGATTAATTTTCACTTGAATTGTGGGTTATTGGTGATTGTGAGTGTCTTGGTTGCGATGGAAGAAGCTGCAATGACTGGGAATCAATCCCAGCCTGAATCAGTGCCACAGCTCAGGACTGACAGGGACAGAAACACGGACTGGGACAGGACAGGACAGGACAGGGAAGAGGATGAGGGGAGGGAGGCTGGGGCTGGGGCTGGGACCAGGGGGGACCTAGAAAGCACAATATGTGAACTAGGTGAGGCGGGGCAGTCCTTACTTGCTCCGCTGGTTGAGGCCTGAGAAATCTCGGAGTTGCTGTCGCTGATAGTTGCCGTGTGTAGGGTAGACTGGTGCACGCTCACCTGCCCCGAGGTTTGGTGTAACTGAATCGTCTGCACTGGAACCTGTTGGGCCATTGCACCTCCTGATCAAAGACACAGAACCAAGAGAGAGAGAGAGAAACAGACAAAACACAAGGTCAGATATTCATGGAATGAGATCACATCCTGGACACCTCTGTAAATCTTTCAGATATGCTGCAAAAACCGGTGCTGCACAAAAAGAGGTCCTTGATGGAAAACGCCACACCATAATTACTCTCACCCTGAGAAATGTTCATGTTCTTACAAACTGCCAATATTTGTAAAGGAAGAACTCGAGATCAGGAAAGACAACAGCGATTATTCATTCTTCAAAAGAACATCTGGGTTCCTGCGAGTGAGTAAGTACCGACAGGGCAGTGGGGTGGGGGGGTTCACCCTGGGAGTGAGTCAGTTTGACAGGGGTTCCCTAATTGCCCTTGAGGAGGTGGTGATGAGCTGCCTTCTTGAACAGCAGTCCATGTGGTGACACCCACCGTGCTGTTAGGAATAGAGTGCCAGGATTTTGACCCAGCGACAGTGAAGGAACGGCGATATATTTCCAAGTCAGGATGGTGAGTGACTTTGAGGAGAACTTCCAGGTGATGCTGCACCCATGTGTCTGCTGTCCTTGCAGTGGTCGTGGGTTTGGAAGGTGCTGCCGGAGGAGCCTTGATGAGTTCCTGCAGTGCATCAGTGCTAGAGGGAATGAACGTTAGCGGATGTGGTGCCAATCAAGTGGCTGCTTTATCCTGGATGGTGTCAAACCTTTTGAGACTTGTTGGAGCTGCACTCATCCAGGCAAGTGGGGAGTATTCCATCACACTCCTGACTTGGGCCTTGTAGATGGTGGACAGGCTTTGGGAAGTCAGGAGCTGAGTTACTCAATGCAGGATTCCTAGCCTCTGACCTGCTCTTGTAGCCACAATGTTATATAGCTAGTCCAGTTCAGTTTCTGGTCAATGGTAACCCCCAGGATGTTGACAGTGGGGGATTCATCAATCGTAATGCCATTGAATGGCAAGGGGCAATGGTTGTGTTCTCTCTTGTTGGAGATGGTCATTGCCTGATACTCTTGTGGTGCGAATGTTAGTTGTCACTTGTCAGCCCAAGCCTGGATATTGTCCAGGCCTTGCTGCATTTGGACATGAACTGCTTCAGTACCTGAGGAGTCAGGAATGGTGCTGAACATTGTGCAATCATCAGCGAACATCCCCACTTCTGACCTTATGGTGGAAGGAAGGTCATTGATGAAGCAGCTGAAGATGTTTGGGCCTAGGACACTACCCTGAGGAACTCCTGCAGTGATGTCCTGGAGCTGAGATGACTGACCTCCAACAACCACAACCATCTTCCTTTGTGCTGGGTATGACTCCAACCAGCGGAGAGTTTTACCCCTGATTCCCATTGACTCCAGTTTTGCTCGGGCTCCTTGATGCCACACTCGGTCAAATGCGGCCTTGATGTCAAGGGCAGTGACTCTCACCTCACCTCGGGAGTTCAGCTCTTTTGTCCATGTTTGAACCAAGGCTGTAATGAGGTCAGGGACTGAGTGGCCCTGGCGGAACCCAAACTGGGCATCAGTGAGCAGGTTATTGCTAAGCAAGTGCCGCTTGATAGCACAGTTAATGCTACTTTACTGATAATGGAGAGTAGACTGACGGGGTGGTAATTGGCCAGGTTGGATTTGTCCTGCTTTTTATGTACAAAACATACCTGGGTAATTTACCACATAGCCAGGTAGATGCTAGTGTTGTGGGTGTACTGGAACAGCTTGGCTAGGGGCACGCCAAGTTCTGGAGCACAAGTCTTCAGTACTATTGCCGGAATATTATGGTTTATTCAGTGGGCACTTCTGGCTGAAGATTATTGCAAATGCTTCAGCCTTATCTTTTGCACTGACGTGCTGGGCTCCTCCATCATCGAGGATGGGGATATTTGTGGAGCCTCCTCCTCCAGTTCATTGTTTACTTTTCCACCACCATTCATAACTAGTTGTGGCAGGACTGCGGAGCTTAGATCTGATCCATTGGTTATGGAATTGCATAGCTCTGTCTATCACTTGCTGCTTATGCTGTTTGGCACGCAAGTAGTCCTGTGTTGTAGCTTCACCAGGTTGACACCTCATTTTTAGGTATGCCTGGTGCTGCTCCTGCACTCTTCATTGAACCAGGGTTGATCCCCTGGCTTGATGGTAATGGTAGGGTGGGGGATATGCGGGACCATGAGGTTAGATTGTGTTCAAGTACAATTCTGCTGCTGATGGCCCACAGCACCTCATGGATACCCAGTCTTGAGTTGCTAGATTTGTTTGAAATATATCCCATTCGGCACAGTGGTAGTGCCACATAACACGATGAAGAGGATCCTCAATGTGAAGAATGGGCTTCTCCACAACTGTCTGGTGGTCACTTCTACCGCTACTGCCATGGATAGATGCATCTGCGGCAGGCAGGTTGGTGAGGATGAGGTCAAGTATGTTTTTCCCTCTTGTTGGTTCCCTCACCACCTGCTGCAGACCCAGTCTAGCAGCTATGTCATTTAGGGCTCTGCCAGCTCGGTCAGTAGTGGTACTACCGAGCCAGAGAGTGATAGGCATTGAAGTACCCCACACACAGTACATTCTGTGCCCTTGCCACCCTCAGTGTTTCCTCCAAGTGGTGTTCAACATGGAGGAGCACTGATTCGTGAGCTGAGGGAGGGCGGTACGTGGTAACCAGCAGGAGGATTTCTTACCCATGTTTGATCTGATGCCATGAAACTTCATGGGGTCTGGAGTCGATGTTGAGGGGTCCCAGGGCAACTCCATCCTGAATGTATACCACTGTGCCAACCACCTCTGCTGGGTCTGTCCTCTGGTGGGACAGGACATACCTATGGATGGCGGTGTCTGGGACATAGTCATACTCATGGAGTCATACATTAGAGACAATGTCAGGCTGTTGCTTGACTAGTCTGCAAGACAGCTCTCCCAATTTTGGCACAAATCCCCAGATGTTAGTAAGGAGGACTTTGCAGGGGTGACAGGGCTGTGTTTGCTATTGTGGTTTCCGGTGCCTAGGTCAATGCCGGTCTGTCGGTTTCATTCCTTTTTATTGATTTTTTTTAAACAGTTTAATACAACTGAGCAGCTTGCTAGGCCAGTTCTGAGGGCAGTTAAGAGTCAACATTGCTGTGGGTCTGGAGTCACATATAGGCCTGAACAGGTAAGGATGGCAGATTCCCTTCCCTAAAGGGCATTACTGAGCCAGATGGGATTTTCTGACAATCAACAATAGTCATTGGATTCAAATTCCACTATCTGCCGTGCTGGGAATCGAACCCGGGTCCCCAGAGCATTACCCTGGGTCTCTGGATTACTAGTCTGGTGAAAATACTATGCTACTGCCTGGTGGTAGAGGTCACAGGTTTGGAAGTTGCTATTGAAGGAAGCTTGGCAAGTTCCTGCAGTGCATCTTGTCGAAGGTATACACACTGTTGTCACTGTGTGTCGGTGGTGGAGGGAGTGAATGTTAAGGGTGGTGGATGGGGTGCCAATCATGCGTGCTGCTTGAATAGCGTCCAACTTCTTGAGTACTGATAGAGCTGCACGCATTCAGACAACTGGACAAGATTCCATCACACTGACTCGTGCCTTGTAGATGGTGGACAGGCTTTGGGGAGTCAGGTGAGTTATTCTCCGCAGGATTCTTACCCTCTGATCTGCTCTTGTAGCCACAGTATTTATATGGCTAGTCCAGTTCAGTTTCTGGTCAATGGTAACCCCCAGAACGTTGATATTGGGGGATTCAGTGATGGTAATGCCATTGAATGTCAAGGGGAGATGGTTAGATTCTCTCTTGTTGGAGATGGTCATTGCCTGACACATGTGTGGCAAGTAACATTCGGGCCATACAGCAGCCCAAGCCTGAATGTCATCCTGGTCTTGCTGCATTTGGACATGGACTGCTTTAGTATGAGGTGCTGCCAATAGCACTGACTGTACATGAGAACATATGAATTGGAACAGCTTGGCTGAGGGCACGGCTAGTTGTGAAATGCAAAATTTTAACAATGTAGTCCAGTGCCTTTGCTGTTTCCAAGGTGCTCGGCTACTCATCCTGAGTACATTCTGTGCCCTTGCTACACTCAGTGCTTCTTCCAAGTGGTGTTCAACATGGTGAAGTACTATTTCAGCAGCTGATAGAAAGTGGTACGTGGCAAACGTGGTAGAACATTTCCTTGCCCATTTTTCATGATATGAGACTTCTTGTCAATTTTGAGGACTCTTGGGTCACTCTGTCCCAATTATATACCACTGTGCTGCTGTCACGCCTGGGGTAGTGATGGAGGAGTCTGGGACATGAGCTGTAAAGTATGATTCGGTCAGTGTGACTGTCAGCTGTTGCTTGACTAGTCTGTGGGACAGCTCTCCCAATTTTGGCACAAACCCACAGATGATAGCGAGGAGGAAATTGCCAGAATACCCTTGTATTACATCGGTCAGTGCAAGATTCATCTGGTTTTTAATCTTAATTTAACTTTGTTGTAGCAATTTTTTATAAATGGGTGGTGTGTTTGGCCATTTCAGAGAGCATTTAACCACGTTGCTGTGGGTCTGGAGTCACACGTAGGCCAGACCAGGTAAGGACAGCAGATTTCCTTCCCTAAAGGACATTAGTGAACCAGGTGGGTTTTTACAGTAATGTGGTAGTTTCATGGTCACCATTGCTGAGATTAGCTTTTTATTCCTAATTTAATTAATTCAAATTCAATTTCCCTAGCTTTGAACTCATGTCTCTGAATCATTAGGTCAGGCCTCTGGGTTACTGTGTTATTGATGTGTTCATATGTGTGCTCCTTAGCTGAGGCTCTAGTCTACAACGTTAGCACTATAATTGTAATTGGTTAAAGGGAAGTGTGTCCTGTTACACCAGAGAACAAAACACCCTCTTGTGGTGACAGTTTAGTATCATACCAAGACAAGTGAACCAGTACATCTCTGCTTCAATCCCCTGGTCATTGCTGATTTAAAGAGATGTAATTGACCTTGGCACCCTTGCAATAAAGTTGCATCATTAACATAGTAAATCAGTAAAAGAACCACCAAGCTAATGCTCCAGTGATTACATTTCAAAAATACTTCACTGGTTGCGAACCAAGCCTCGAAGTCCTGAGAATGTGAAAGGTGCTTCAGAAATGCAAATTGGTTCTTTTCTTTACAATGAAAGCTCGCTAAGCATACGAACACAGAGGAGTGTTCAGCCCCTCGAGCCTGCTCCGCCATTTAATAAGATCATGGCCGATCTGATAGTGACCTGAAATCTGTATCCCACCCACCCCCGATAACCTATCACCCCCTTGCTTACCAAAAATTTATCCAGCTTTGCCTTAAAAATATTCAAAGACTCTGCTTCCACCGCCCTTTCAGGAAGGAAGTTCCAAAGACTCATGATCCTCCGAGTGAAAACATTTTGTCTCATCTCTAGTGACCCCCAGTTCTAGATTCTCCCACAAGAGGAAACATCCTCTCCACATCCACCCTGTCAAGACCCCTCAGGATCTTATATGTTTCAATCAAGTCGCCTCTTACTCTTCTAAACTCCAGTGGATATAAGCCTGGTCTATCCAACCTTTTCTCATAAGGCAACCCACCCATTCCAGGTATTACTCTGGTAAATCTTCTCTGAACTGCTTCCCAATGCATTTACATCCTTCCTTCAATAAGGAGACCAATACTGTACAGTGCCCCAAATGTGGTTTCACCAGTGCTCTGTATAACTGAAACAAGCTCCCTACTTTTGTATTCAATTCCACTGTGATAGCATTCTATTGGCTTTCCTAATTACTTGCTGTACCTGCATATTAGCCTTTTGTGATTCATGCACTAGGACACCCAGACCCCTCTGCACCTCACAGCTCTGCAATCTCTCACCATTTAGATAATATGTTTCTCTTTTATTCTTCCTGCCAAAATGGACAATTTCTCATTTTCTCACATACACCATCTACCAGAGTTCTGCCCACTCACTTAACCTGTCTATATGTTTATAGCCTCCTTATATCCTCTTCACAACTTACTTTCCTACCTAGTTTTGAGTCACCAGAAAATTTGGCAGCCATCCATTCAATCCCTTCATTCAAGTCATTTATACAAATTGTAAACAGTTGAGGTCCCAGCACTGACCCATGGCATGCTACTCGTTACACCCATTTATGCCCACTCTCTGCTTCCTGTTAGCCAGTCAATCTTCTACCCATGTCATTATGTTACCCCCTACACCATGAGCTTTTATTTTCCACAATAACCTTTGATGTGGCACTTTATCAAATACCTTCTGGAAATCTAAGTACAGTATATCCACCGGTTCCCCTTTAACCACAGCACATGTGACTCCTTCAAAGAACTCCAAGAAATTGGCTAAACACGATTTCCCTTTCACAAAACCATGCTGACTCTGCCTGATTGCCGTGAATTTTTCGAAGTACCCTGCTATAATGTCTTTAATAATAGCTTCTAATGTTTTTCATACAACAGATGTTAAGCTAACTGGTCTGTAGTTTCCCTCTTTCAGTCTCCCTCCCTTTTTGAATAATGGAGTTACATTTTATATTTTCCAATCTAATGGGACCTTCCCCAAACCTAGGGAATGTTGGAAAATTAAAACCAATGCATCAACTATCTCACTAGACACTTCTTTTAAGACCCTCGGATGAAGTCCATCAGGATCCAGGCTCGCAGCTCAGTACCACTTCTCTGGTGGCTGCAATTTTCCTGACTTCCTTCCCCACTTCTATTTCCTGGTTTATAGCTGTTTCTGGGATGTTACATATATCCTCTATAGTGAAAACTGATGCAAAATATCTGTTCAATTCATCTACCATCGCCTTGTTTTCCCATTATCAATTCTCCAGACTCACTTTCTATAGGACCAACACTCACTTTGTTAACTCTCTTTTTTAAATATAAAACTCTTACTATCTGTTATTATATTTCTGGCTGGCTTTCTCTCATTATCATGGTGGAATCTGAATTCAATAAAAATAATCTGGAGTTAAAAGTCTAATGATGACCATGAAACCATTGTTCTGTTCTGTTGAAGGGTCATGAGGACTCGAAACGTCTCAACTCTTTTCTTCTCCGCCGATGCTGCCAGACCTGCTGAGTTTTTCCAGGTAATTCTGTTTTTGTTATGAAACCATTGTCAATTGCTGTAAAAACCCATCTGGTTCACTAATGTATTTTAGGGAAGGAAATCTGCCGTCCTTACCTGGTCTGGCCTACATGTGACTCCAAACCCACAGCAATGTGGTTGACTCTTAAATGCCCTCTGAAATAGCCTAGCAAGCCACTCAGTTGTAGCAAACTGCTACAAAGTCTCAAAAAAGGAATGAAATTGGACGGACTACCCGGCATCGACCTAGGTGCTAGAAACAACAACAAACTCAGCCCTGTCGACCCTGCAAAGTCCTCCTTACTAACATCTGTTGGCTTGTGTCATGATTGGGAGAGCTGTCTCACAGGCTAGTCAAGCAACAGCCTGACATAGCCATCCTCATGGAATCATAGCTTACAGATAATGTCCCAGACTCCACCATCGCCATCCCTGGGTATGTCCTATCCCACCGGCAGGACAGACCCAGCAGATGTGGCGGTACAGTGTATACTGTAGGAAAGGAGTTGCCCTGGGAGCCCTCGATATCTTATGGCATCAGGTCAAATATGGGCAGCTCACCACCACCTACTCAAGAGCATTCGGGATGGGTAATAAATGCTGAACTAGCCGTCGAAGCCCAAATCCCATGAATGAATAATAAAAACTCTAATGTTTCACTCCTTATTAGTCTTCTAGTCATTCTTTGCTGTTCCTTATATTCTGGCCAATCCTCTGACCTTCCACCTTTCTTTGCACAATTATATGCTTTTTTTATTGGGTTTATAGGGGAAGGAGAGGAGTTTGGCAGCATGATGGTGGGTCCAAAGATGACCAGCAGTACAGGGGATGGATCTGTTGGAGGGGTGACAGTGCTCTCACTAGCTGTCCAGCAATAACCAGGACAGAAATTCACTGATGATTGCACAACGTTCAGTATCATTCACGACTCCTCAGATACTGAAGCAGTCCATGTCCATATGGAGCAAGACCTGGACAATATCCAGGCTTGGGCTGGAAGTGGCAAGTAACATTTGCGCCACACAAGTGTCAGGCAATGACCATCTCCAACAAGAGAGAATCCAATCATCACCCCTTGATGTTCATTGGCATTACCGTCACTGAATCCCCACTATGGGTTACCATTGACAAGAAACTAAACTGGACCAGCCATATAAATACTGTGGCTACAGGAGCAGGTCAGAGGCTAGGAATCCTTTGGCGCGTAACTCACCTCCTAACTCCGCAAAGCCTGTCCACCATCTACAAGGCCCAAGTCAGAAGTATGATGGGGTACTCTCCATTTGCCTGGATGAGTGCAGCTTCCACAACACTCAGGAAGTTTAACACCATCCAGGACAAAGAAGCCTGATTTATTGGCACCACATCCACCATCTGCAAGTTCCCCTCCAAGCCACCCACCATCCTGACTTGGAAATATATCACCGTTCCTTCACTGTCACTGGGTCAAAATCCAGGAACTCCCTCCTTAACAGCACTATGGGTGTACCTACACCACATGGACTGCAGCGGTTCAAGAAGGCAGCTCACCATCACCTTCTCACCTTGCATATTTAAGACTGAGATAGATAGGTTCTTGATTGGTAAGGGGATCAAAGGTTACGGGGAGAAGGCAGGAGAATGGGGCTGAGAAACTTATCAGCCATGATTGAATGGTGGAGCAGACTCGATGGGCCGAATGGCCTAATTTCTGCTCCTATTTCTTATGGTCAAGGACAATAAATGCTGGCTCAGCCAGCGATGCCCACATCCCATGAAAGAATAATAATAAAATGTGTACCCTAGTAAAGGTAAGGCAGCAGAGGCAGGTCACAAGAAACAAGCTCAACAATACAGTGCAGCACTCTGTTTCCCACACTGCTGGCAATTGCAAACTGGCCCCGCCCCCGCTTCACCAAGAAGCACTTTTGGAACCTCTAAAAGCTGGCACAACAAATCACCTTTCTTCAAATCCTTGGGCACCCTCAAGTTTTGTTTGCATTGTTTTTAGATAGCAGCAGTTTGAGAGAGGGCTCTGCATGGGTAGGGATATTAAGTTTCCGGAACAGTGATGAGTTGTGTGGGAGTGGACTGCTTCAGCATGGCTCTATCAGCTGTAACCCAGGGGTGTCCAGTGCATTGGTCCTCTCCCCGACTCCCCCACAATCCCCACTCCCCCTTCTACGGGTTGGTTCCTCTGGCAGTATTGGACGAGCCAGGCCGGGGAGATGAGCGTTGCTGGGGACTGTCACCTCGGCCTGGAACTTTGTACAGCTGAGCAACAACAGAATCGGAGGGATGGCCAACGGAATATGTCCACCCGGGTTTGGAGACCTTTTCAAAACTTCACAATTTGCCTCATTTCATTCCTTTCAATACACCAGCAACGCCTGATACAGGAGGGGCTTTGGAGGACATATTCACATTCCCTGTATCTGTGCTGGGGAACGAGCATGGAGAGCTGGGACTCTCTCTCTATTCACACTCCCTGTATCTGTGCTGGGGAACGAGCATGGAGAGCTGGGACTCTCTCTCTATTCACACTCCCTGTATCTGTGCTGGGGAACGAGCATGGAGAGCTGGGACTCTCTCTATATTCACATTCCCTGTATCTGTGCTGGGGAAGGAGCATGGAGAGCTGGGACTCTCTCTCTCCATTCACATTCCCTGTATCTGTGCTGGGGAAGGAGTCTGGAGAGCTGGGACTCTCTCTCTCCATTCACATTCCCTGTATCTGTGCTGGGGAAGGAGCATGGAGAGCTGGGACTCTCTCTCTATATTCACACTCCCTGTATCTGTGCTGGGGAACGAGCATGGAGAGCTGGGACTCCCTCTCTATTCACACTCCCTGTATCTGTGCTGGGGAAGGAGCATGGAGAGCTGGGACTCTCTCTATATTCACATTCCCTGTATCTGTGCTGGGGAAGGAGCATGGAGAGCTGGGACTCTCTCTCTATTCACATTCCCTGTATCTGTGCTGGGGAAGGAGCATGGAGAGCTGGGACTCTCTCTATATTCACACTCCCTGTATCTGTGCTGGGGAAGGAGCATGGAGAGCTGGGACTCTCTCTCTCCATTCACATTCCCTGTATCTGTGCTGGGGAAGGAGCATGGAGAGCTGGGACTCTCTCTATATTCACACTCCCTGTATCTGTGCTGGGGAAGGAGCATGGAGAGCTGGGACTCTCTCTCTCTATTCACATTCCCTGTATCTCTGCTGGGGAAGGAGTCTGGAGAGCTGGGACTCTCGCTCTATTCACACTCCCTGTATCTGTGCTGGGGAAGGAGTCTGGAGAGCTGGGACTCTCGCTCTATTCACACTCCCTGTATCCGTGCTGGGGAAGGAGCATGGAGAGCTGGGACTCTCTCTCTATATTCACATTCCCTGTACCTGTGCTGGGGAAGGAGCATGGAGAGCTGGGACTCTCGCTCTATTCACACTCCCTGTATCTGTGCTGGGGAAGGAGCATGGAGAGCTGGGACTCTCTCTCTATATTCACATTCCCTGTACCTGTGCTGGGGAAGGAGCATGGAGAGCTGGGACTCTCTCTCTATTCACACTCCCTGTATCTGTGCTGGGGAACGAGCATGGAGAGCTGGGACTCTCTCTCTCCATTCACATTCCCTGTATCTGTGCTGGGGAAGGAGCATGGAGAGCTGGGACTCTCTCTCTCTATTCACACTCCCTGTATCTGTGCTGGGGAAGGAGCATGGAGAGCTGGGACTCTCTCTATATTCACACTCCCTGTATCTGTGCTGGGGAAGGAGCATGGAGAGCTGGGACTCTCTCTCTATTCACACTCCCTGTATCTGTGCTGGGGAACGAGCATGGAGAGCTGGGACTCTCTCTCTATTCACATTCCCTGTATCTGTGCTGGGGAAGGAGCATGGAGAGCTGGGACTCTCTCTATATTCACATTCCCTGTATCTGTGCTGGGGAAGGAGCATGGAGAGCTGGGACTCTCTCTCTATTCACATTCCCTGTATCTGTGCTGGGGAAGGAGCATGGAGAGCTGGGACTCTCTCTCTATTCACATTCCCTGTATCTGTGCTGGGGAAGGAGCATGGAGAGCTGGGACTCTCTCTCTCTATTCACACTCCCTGTATCTGTGCTGGGGAAGGAGCATGGAGAGCTGGGACTCTCTCTATATTCACACTCCCTGTATCTGTGCTGGGGAAGGAGCATGGAGAGCTGGGACTCTCTCTCTATTCACATTCCCTGTATCTGTGCTGGGGAAGGAGCATGGAGAGCTGGGACTCTCTCTCTATTCACACTCCCTGTATCTGTGCTGGGGAACGAGCATGGAGAGCTGGGACTCTCTCTCTATATTCACATTCCCTGTATCTGTGCTGGGGAAGGAGCATGGAGAGCTAGGACTCTCTCTCTATTCACATTCCCTGTATCTGTGCTGGGGAAGGAGCATGGAGAGCTGGGACTCCCTCTCTATTCACACTCCCTGTATCTGTGCTGGGGAACGAGCATGGAGAGCTGGGACTCTCTCTCTATATTCACATTCCCTGTATCTGGGCTGGGGAAGGAGCATGGAGAGCTGGGACTCTCTCTATATTCACACTCCCTGTATCTGTGCTGGGGAAGGAGCATGGAGAGCTGGGACTCTCTCTCTATTCACACTCCGTGTATCTGTGCTGGGGAAGGAGCATGGAGAGCTGGGACTCTCTCTATATTCACACTCCCTGTATCTGTGCTGGGGAACGAGCATGGAGAGCTGGGACTCTCTCTCTATTCACATTCCCTGCACAGACCGGGTTACGCTGCCGGGGTGGGGGTAGGATGGGACACAAACTGAGGCACAATCTCCAAGAGAGATACGTCCATCCATGTGTCATTGGCCTTGTGGCCTGGACTGTCTGAACAGTGCCCACGATGAGATCAGGGCTGTCTGGTCAAGCCATTGGAACTTTTAATGGAGCTCATGTCAAATACATAACTCCCATCCCAGGACAGGATGAATTGAGTAGGCGAGAGAGAAAAATTCTAGATTTTGTGCTGCTCATATTTTTCCCCTCCCACTGGAGTGGGCATCAGCAGAGCTGGGTTATGCTGGAGCGCTGGCTGAATGGTGAATTTCATCATGTTCTGGTCTTAGAACAAAATGTCAGCATCACAAAGTCTAAAGGACAGAATGTACAGAAGAGAAACAAGCTCCATACAGAGAGGCCACTCACCAGCACTGAAACCAATGTCTCATTGAGAGACGTAGCCACAAAATCCCAGCTCCTATTCTTACTGTGTACATCTCAATCATACATCCCCTACATACTCTCCATGACCAAAACCATCTGTCCTTACATTGTCCTGCATCCACCCACCTCGGCATTCTGGCCGTTGAAACCCTCTCATACACTTGTTCTCTCTGGACTTGACTATTACAAGCTCTCCCAGCTCAACTTCTATTTTACGCCCTTGTTAAACTGAGGCTCAACCTAAACTCTGCTACCCACATTGTAGCTCACACCAAGTCCCATTCACCCATCACGACTGTTCGCTGATCTACTCCCAGTTCACTAATGTCTCCAAATTATAACTCTCATCATCATACCCCGCCAGAGACTTGTCCCTTTCTATCTGCAACCTCCCTACAACCCTCATATCTGCGCCCCTCCAATTTTAATCGCTCCACTGTTGGGGTCCTGTCTTCGATGGTCTCAGCCCAAAGCTCTGGAATTCTCTCCCTGAACCCTCAACGTTTCGCTCTTCACCCAGGCTTTTAGTTCTTTATCCTCCATGTGCCCTGGGTGTCAACTTCTGTTTGCTAATTGTTTCTGAGGAATGCCTTGTGATGTTTTATTACATTCTAGGTACTATATAAATGACAAATGCTGCTGTATAAGAGACACTGATTAATAACACAACTACAACTTGTGTGTTTTGTTTCACTTGCACGAACAGGGAATTGATTTTGAAGGATTATCCAGAAGGCTGCCATCCATTTGAAAATATTGCTGCAAAAGTGGGCATTACAATTTCCCTCAGGGATGGTGTCTAAACCCCATTGGAACTAAACTCCAAACATGGCCCGGAGCCCAGGATGCTCATGGAGCAGTTTATTGCCAAAGATCTCTGTGATTTTAAAAAATCTCCCAACATTAGCGGAACTGCTTATTAATTCAGAAACTGTGGGAGATCAAGGAACCCACCCTTCATCGTCTCCATCCCACCCTCTCTCTCTGTGCCCCGGTTCGTTTGTTCTCTCTTCCTCTCTCCCCTCATTCGTTCCCTCTCCCCCTCGCCCATCCTCTCTTGCTCTCCCTCACACTCTCTCCCCCTTTAGCTCGTTCTCCCTTTTGCCCCCTCCCCGCAGGCCTGTCCATGTCTGTCTCTCTCTCCCTCCAGTCAACCCATCTCTCTCTCCCCCAAATCCTGCCCGTCTCTCTCTCTCCCCCCAATCCTGCCCGTCTCTCTCTCTCCCCCCAATCCTGCCCGTCTCTCTCTCTCCCCCCAATCCTGCCCGTCTCTCTCTCTCCCCCCAATCCTGCCCGTCTCTCTCTCTCCCCCCAATCCTGCCCGTCTCTCTCTCTCCCCCCAATCCTGCCCGTCTCTCTCTCTCCCCCCAATCCTGCCCGTCTCTCTCTCTCCCCCCAATCCTGCCCGTCTCTCTCTCTCCCCCCAATCCTGCCCGTCTCTCTCTCTCCCCCCAATCCTGCCCGTCTCTCTCTCTCCCCCCAATCCTGCCCGTCTCTCTCTCTCCCCCCAATCCTGCCCGTCTCTCTCTCTCCCCCCAATCCTGCCCGTCTCTCTCTCTCTCTCTCTCCCCCCAATCCTGCCCGTCTCTCTCTCTCTCTCCCCCCAATCCTGCCCGTCTCTCTCTCTCTCTCCCCCCAATCCTGCCCGTCTCTCTCTCTCTCCCCCCAATCCTGCCCGTCTCTCTCTCCCCCCAATCCTGCCCGTCTCTCTCTCCCCCCAATCCTGCCCGTCTCTCTCTCCCCCCAATCCTGCCCGTCTCTCTCTCCCCCCAATCCTGCCCGTCTCTCTCTCTCTCTCCCCCCAATCCTGCCCGTCTCTCTCTCTCTCTCTCTCCCCCCAATCCTGCCCGTCTCTCTCTCTCTCTCTCTCCCCCCAATCCAGCCCGCCTCTCCCCCCAATCCAGCCCGCCTCTCCCCCCAATCCAGCCCGCCTCTCTCCCCAATCCAGCCCGCCTCTCTCCCCAATCCAGCCCGCCTCTCTCCCCAATCCAGCCCGCCTCTCTCCCCAATCCAGCCCGCCTCTCTCCCCAATCCAGCCCGCCTCTCTCCCCAATCCAGCCCGCCTCTCTCCCCAATCCAGCCCGCCTCTCTCTCTCTCCCTCTCCCACTCCTGATCTCTCTCTCTCTCCCCACTCCCACTCCTGATCTCTCTCTCTCTCCCCACTCCCACTCCTGATCTCTCTCTCTCTCCCCACTCCCGATCTCTCTCTCTCTCCCCAATCCAGCCCATCTCTCTCCCCAATCCAGCCCATCTCTCTCCCCAATCCAGTCCATCTCTCTCCCCAATCCAGCCCATCTCTCTCCCCAATCCAGCCCATCTCTCTCCCCAATCCAGCCCATCTCTCTCCCCAATCCAGCCCATCTCTCTCCCCAATCCAGCCCATCTCTCTCC
Source organism: Isurus oxyrinchus (assembly GCA_026770705.1). NCBI lineage: Eukaryota > Metazoa > Chordata > Chondrichthyes > Lamniformes > Lamnidae > Isurus > Isurus oxyrinchus. The sequence goes on along the minus strand of JANJGN010000006.1, from coordinate 179,396,482 downwards.
CCAATCCAGCCCATCTCTCTCCCCAATCCAGCCCATCTCTCTCCCCAATCCAGCCCATCTCTCTCCCCAATCCAGCCCATCTCTCTCCCCAATCCAGCCCATCTCTCTCCCCAATCCAGCCCAGTCTGTCTCTCTCCCCCACTCCTCCTGATCTCTCTCTCTCTCTCCCTCTCCCAGTCCTCCCCATCTTTGTCTCTCCCACTCCTCTGACCCTCCCCATCTCTCTCGCCCTCTTCCCCGCCCCATAGCCTTCCCCAACTATCTCTCTCTCCCCCTAGCTCTCCACCCTCACTAAACCATCCTCCCAGCCCCCTCCTCCTCCAAAATCTTCCCACTGATTTTTAAGTGATGCCCACCTCTCCTACACAGTCCTGACCTTCCTTCCCTTCCTCTAGCTTTAGTTTGAATACTGAGCATCCGGAGAGCAGCAGGACAGGTCATCCGCTTTGACTGAGTCTAGACAACGACACTCGCCTGCGATGGAGACTATCTGTCCGCCTGCAGATGCTGGGAAGCGAAAGACCGTCTGTTGTCCTTGCTGCGACTGACTGGTCACCACCTGACCCTGTTGACCCTGGATGGCCAGGGAATGCTGCTGTAGCTGACCAATGGGGATGGTTGGTGTGCCTGGTAATGCTGTACCTGTCAGAGGGAAAATAAATATACAACAAACTGAGCCAGGGATTGGAGCCACACTCGCACTGTTGGGGGGGTAAAACAGCGGGACGGGGGGTAAAACAGCGGGACGGGGGGTAAAACAGCGGGACGGGGGGTAAAACAGCGGGACGGGGGGTAAAACAGCGGGACGGGGGGTAAAACAGCGGGACAGGGGGTAAAACAGCGGGACAGGGGGTAAAACAGCGGGACGGGGGGTAAAACGTAAAACAGCGGGATGGGGGATAAATCTGAGCAGTGGGGGTAAAGCTGCAGAATGGGTTTGGTGCAGTGCGATGGCAGGAACACTGATCAGTAAAGCCGGGATCTCCCTGTGCGGCGTAGGTGGGTTGAAGGGAGGGGAAGACAACATTGAGGCTATTCACTGGGACACAAACACTTGCTTCATGATTGGTGTCGGATACACGTCTAAGGCTGGAATAGAAAGCAGTGGGAATAGTGTTACAATTATTTTCAGTTCGGGAGGACCGCACACGGGGTCAATGTGTTCAGTTGTGGGGACCACATCTTCAAGAAGGTTCAACGGGATTGGAGGGGATTCAGTGTAGATTCCCCAGAATGATCCCAGGACTACAACCGTTATATCTTGAGGAGAGGTTGTATTCTATAACTTTGTAGTATTCTCTTGAATAAAGATTAAAGAGTTATATAAGCCTGATGGAGGGAAACTATTTCCGCTGGTGGTGGAACTAGGAACAAGGTTAAAACCTCCGAATCAGAGCTAGGTCATTTATAGAAACAGGAGGAGTAGGCCATTCGACCCAGCGAGCCTACTCTGCCATTCAAGATGATCATGGCTGATCTGATTGTGTCTCAACTCCAATTTGCTGCCTCCTTCCCATAACCCTCAACTCCCCTGTGGAGCGACATCTGTCCAACTCAGCTTTGAATATATTCAATAACCCAATCTCCACTGTTCTCCTGGGTAGGTAACTCCAGACCCTCAGAGGAAAAATTCTTCCTCATCTGTTTTAAACAGGGGATAGTGCTCTAGATTCACAACCCCTGACCAGCGTCTGCCCTGACAAGCCCCTTTCAGTAAGATCACTTCTCATTCCAAATTCTTCCAATAAATTCCAATCAGGAAAGGCCCAAACTGCTCAGGCTTTCTTCATCAGACAGCCCCTTTTATCCCAGGAATTTGTATAGTGAAGCTTTTCTGAAACATAGGAACATAGAAACTAGAAGCAGGAGTAGACCATTCGGCCCTTCGAGCCTGCTCTACCATTCGTTATGATCATGACTGATCATCCAACTCAATAGCCTGCTCCCGCTTTCTCCACATACCCTTGGATCCCTTTCGCCCCAAGAGCTATATCTAACTCCTTCTTGAAAACATACAATGTTTTGGCCTCAACTACTTTCTGTGGTAGCGAATTCCACAGGCTCACCTCTCTCTGGGTGAAGAAATTTCTCCTCATCTCAGTCCTAAATGGTCTACCCTGTATCCTCAGACTCGGACCCCTGGTTCTGGAATCCCCCACCATCGGGAACATTTTTCCTGCAATTATCCTGTCTGGTCTTGTTAGAATTTTATAGGTTTCTATGAGATCCCCCTCATTCTTCTCAACTCCAGTGAATATTGTCCTAATCGACTCAATCTCTCCTCATATGTCAGTCCCTCCATCCCAGGAATCAGTCTGGTGAACCTTCGCTGCACTCCCTCTATAGCAAAAACATCCTTCCTCAGATAAGGAGACCAAAACTGCACACAATATTCCAGGTGTGGTCTCACCAAAGGCCCTGTATAATTGCAGCAAGACATCCCTGTTCCTGTACTCGAATCCTCTGGCTATGAAGGCCAACATACCATTTGCCTTCTTTACCGACTGCTGCACCTGCATGCTTACCTTCAGCGACAGGTGTATAAGGACACCCAGGTCTCATTGCACATTCCCCTCTCTCAATTTATAGCCATTCAGATAATAATCTGCCTTCTTGTTTTTGCTACCAAAGTGGATAACCTCCCATTTATCCACATTATACTGCATCTGCCATGCATTTGCCCACTCACTCAGCTTGTCCAAATCACACTGAAGCATCTCTGCATCCTCCTCACAGCTCACCCTCCCACCCAGCTTTGTGTCATCTGCAAATTTGGAGATATTACATTTAGTTCCCTGATCTAAATCATTAACATATATTGTGAATAGCTGGGGTCCCAGCACCGATCCCTGCGGTACCCCACTAGTCACTGCCTGCCTTTCAGAAAAAGACCCATTTATTCCAACTCTGTTTCCTGTCTGCCAACCAGTTTTCTATCCATCTCAATACACTACCCCCAATCCCATGCGCGTTAATTTTACACATTAATCTCTTATGTGGGACTTTGTCGAAAGCCTTCTGAAAGTCCAAAGAAACCACATCCACTGGCTCTCCCTCATCAACTCTACTAGTTACATCCTTGAATATTTCCAGTAGATTTGTCAAGCATGATTTCCCTTTTGTAAATCCATGCTGACTCGGTCTGATTCTGCCACTGTTTTCCAAGTGCTCAGCTATTAAATCTTTTATAACGGACTCTAGAATTTTCCCCACTAATGTCAGGCTGACTGGTCTATAATTCCCTGTTTTCTCTCTACCTCCCTTATTAAATAGTGCGGTTACATTAGCTATCCTTCAATCTGTAGGAACTGTTCCAGAGTCTACAGAATCTGGGAAGATGACCACCAATGCATCCACTATTTCGAGGTCCACTTCCTTAAGTACTCTGGGATGTAGATTATCAGGCCCTGGGGATTTATCGGCTTTCAATCCCATCAATTTCCCCAACACCATTTCCCTACTAATACTGATTGCTTTCAGTTCCTCCCTCTCACTAAACCCTGTATTCCCCAACATTTCTGGTATGTTATTTGTGTCCTCCTTTGTGAAGATGGAACCAAAGTATGTGTTTAGTTGGTCAGCCAATTCTTTGCTCCCCATTATAAATTCCCCTGTTTCTGACTGTAAGGGACCTACATTTGCCTTCACCAATCTTTTTCTTTTCACATACCTATAGAAATTTTTACAGTCAGTTTTTATGTTCCCTGCAAGCTTACTCCCATACTCTATTTTTCCCTTCTTAGTCAATCCCTTGGTCCTCCTTTGCTGAATTCTAAACGGCTCCCAATCCTCAGGTCTGTTGTTTTTTCTGGCCAATTTGTATGCCTCTTCCTTGGATCTAATACTATCTCTCAGTTCCCTTGTAAGCCATGGTTTGGCCACGTTTCCTGTTTTACTTCTGCGCCAGACAGGAATAAACAATTGTTGCAGTTCACCCATGCGCTCTTTGAATGTTTGCCATTGTCTATTCACCATCATCCCTTTAAGTAATGTCTCCAATTCAATTATATCAACCTTAAGTAAGAAGACCAAAATTATAGAGTGTTCTAGATGTGGTCTCATCAATGCCTTGTACAGTAAGGTTGCCTTACTTTTATATTCTGTCCCCTTTGCATTAAAGGCCAACAGTCCATTTGCCTTCTTAATTATTTGCTGTACCTACATGCTAATTTTTTGTGATTCATATACAGGGACACTCAGATCCCTCTGTACTACAGCATTCTGCAGTTCCTCTCTACTTAAATAAGATCCTGCTTTTCTAATATTCCTGCCAAAGTGGACAAGCTCACATTTTTCTACTTTATACTTATTCTTCCACATTTTCGCACACTCATTTTACCTACTTAGTTCCCTTTGCAGACTCTTTGTATCTTCCTCACAACTTGCCTTCCGACCTATCTTTGTATGGTCAGCAAATTTGGCTACAATAGTCGGTCCTTTTACCCAAGTCATTAATTTAGGTTAATACAGAGAATAAAGCATTTTGCTAAGAAGCTTAACCGCTTTCACTTGAGCTGCCTTTGGAAGCTTCTGAAGATCAGATGGCAGGACAAAATACCAGACACTGAGGTGCTCATCCGAGCTGGAATGCCAAACATCCACACCTTACTGAGATAGTCTGATCATGTAGCCAGAATGCCTGACTCATTTACCAAAGTGAATTTTCTATGGAGAACTTGAGTCTGGGGTGTGCTCTCATAATGGTCAAAGGAAGTGCTACAAGGACATTCTGAAAGCTTCACTTAGGACTTTTGATATCAACTTCGCATCCTTGGAGAAGCTCGTCCAGGATTGCTGCATCTGGCACAACCAAATAAAAAAAGGTGGGGCCTCCTTTGAAAGCAAGCACTGTTCAGAAGCAGAGAGAAAAATCAAGCACAGGAAATGCTGAGCCATCAACTGACTCATCCGAAACACAATCGCCTGCAGTATCCTGTCGTATTTGCAGCAGAACCTTCCAGGTACAGGGTGGCCTTAGCAATCACCTACGTACCCACCATAACCTTACCAACACCCCAAATGATGAACATTGTCACCTTCGCCTCTAAGTATGAACAAATGGCAGATCATAAATAGTTGAGGCCCCAGCACTGATCCCCACGCCAGTCCGCTAGTTACAGTTTGCCAACCTGAAAATGACCCATCTATCCTGTCTCTGTTTCCTGTTAGTTAGCCAATCCTCTACCATGCTAATATATCACCCCCAACGCCATGAGCTCTTATCTTGCATATTAACCTTTTATGTGTCACCTTATCAAATGCCTTTTGGAAATCTAAATACACTGCATCTACTGGTTCCCCTTTATCCACCCTGCTGTTAAATCCTCAAAGAGCTCAAATAAATTTATCAAACACAATTACCTTTCACCAAACCATGTTGGCTGTGTCCGGCTGCGTTATGATTGTCTAAATACTTTGCTACTACCTCGTTAACAGTGGATTCTAGCATTTTGCCAACAACAGATGTTAGGCTAACTGGCCCACCATTTTCTGCTTTCTGTCTCCCTACTTTCTTGACTAGGGGTGTTACATTTGCAGTTTTCCAATCTGCTGGGACCTTTGCAGAATCTAGAGAATTTTGGAAGGTTACAACCAATCCATCCATATTCTCTGCAGCTACTTCTTTTAAAACCCTAGGATGCAGGTCATCAGCTCCAGGGGACTTGTCAGCCTTTTGTCCCATTAGTTTCCCAGTACTTTTCTATAGTGATCATAATTGTTTCAAGTTCCTCTTTCCCTTTTATATCTTTGAATCATAGAAAGACGACAACAGAAGGAGCCCATTCAGCCCGTCATGTCTGTGCCAGCTTTCTGGAGGAATACACTTTGTGCCACTCCCCTGCCTTCTTCCCTTAGCTCTGCACATTCTTCCTTTTCAGATGGTAATCCAATTCCCTCTTGAATACCTTGACTGAATCTGCCTCTACCACACTCTTAGGCAGTGCACTGTAGGCCTTAACTATTTGCTGCGTGAAAAAGGTTTCCCTCATGTCTCCATTGTTTCTTTCACCAATCACCTTAAATCTTTTGCCCTCTGGTTCTCGATCCTTCCACCATTGAGAATAGTTTCTCCCCAAATATTATGCTAGATTCCTCATGATTTTGAATACCTCTATCAAATCTCTTCTCAATCTCGTTGCCAATGAGAACAGTCCCAACTTCTTAAATCCATTTACATAACTCAAGTTCCTCATCCCAGGAACCATTAACTGCACTCTCAACCTGTCCTGCTACCTTCAATGACTTTTCAGATATACACCAGGTTCCTCTGCTCCTGCACTCCCTTTAGAGTGGCACCCTTTATTTTAATATTGTCTCTCCACATCCTTCCTATCAAAATGAGTCACTACATTACTCTGCATTAAATTTCATCAGCTGCTTGTTTGCCCATTCCACCAACCTGCCTTTGTTCCTTTGAAGTTCTACATTATCTTCTCCACTGTTAACAATGCTTCCAAGTTTCGTATCATCTGCACATTTTGAAACTGTTCACTATACACCACAGTCTAAGTCTTACAAAATATACAAGGAAGAGAAACTTTTCCAACTCCAACCCCTGGGGAACTCCACCACAAATCTTGCTTCAGTCCGAAAAATAACCGTTAACCACTGCTGTTTCCAGTCACTAAGCCAACTTGCATCCATGTTGCTACTGCCCCTTTTATTCTATGAGCTATAACTTTGCTCACAAGTCTGTTGTGTGGCACTGTATCAAATGCCTTTTGGAAATCCATGTACACATCAACAGCGTTACCCCCCCCCATTAATCCTCTCTGTTACCTCATCAAAAATTCCAGTATAAACGTGATTTTCCCTTAAGAAATCCAAGCTGGCTTTCCTTAATTAATCCACATTTGCCAAAGTTACCATTAATTTTGTCTGGAAGCTTCCCCACCACCAATGTTAAACTGACTGGCCTGATCTTTACGCCCCTTTTTTATTAATGTTCGCAATTCTCCAGTCCTCTGGCACCATCCGAGTCTAAGGAAGACTGAAAAATTATGGCCAGCACCACTGCAATTTCCACTCTCACTTCCCTCAGGATCCTTGGATGCATCTCATCTGGTCATCTCATCCAAGCAACTTTAAGTACAGACAGTCTATCCAATACCTTATCAACTTTAAACCCTTCTAGTATTTGAATTGCCTCCTCTTTCACCACAGCCTGAGTAGCATCTTCCTCCTTGGTAAAGACAAGTACAAACTATTCACCTAATACCTCAGCTCTGTCCCCTGCCTCCATGTATAAATCCCCTTTTTGGTCCCAATCAGCCCTACTCCTTTTACCATCCATTTACTATTTATATGCCAATAGAAGACTTTGTGGCTCCCATTTATGTTAGCTGCCAGTCGCTTCTCATGCTCTCTCTGTGCTTTGCTTATTTGCTTTTTCAATTCTCCTCTGAACCTTCTTATAGTCCTCCTGTTTCTCAGTTGTACTATCCACCTGAGATCTGTTATAAGCACGCTTTTTCTTCCTAATTTTAATCTTTATGTCATTTGTAATCGAGGGAGCTCTGGATTAGTTTGCCCTACATTTCCCCTTTGTGGGAATATACCTTGACTGTGCTTGAACACTCTCCTCTTTAAAGGCAGCCAATTGTTCAGTTACCATATTGCCTGCTAATCTTTGATTCCAATTTACCTGGCCCAGATCCATTTTTATGCCAATGAAGTTGACTTTACCCCAGTTAATTATTCCTACTCTGAATTGTTCCTTGTCCCTTTACATAGCCAACCTAAACCTTATGATACAATGATCACTATTCCCTAAATATTGTCCAATTGTCACTTGATCCACTTGCCCCATCTCATTCCCAATAACCAGATCTAGCAGTGCCTCCTTCCTCTTTGGACTGGAAACACACTCCTGTAGAAAACTCACCTCATCTCTTGTCCCTCTCTATCCTTTACACTACTATTATCCCAATCGATATCCAGATAATTAAAAATAATTATAATTACAGCGATATATAATTCCTGCATGTCTTTAGTTTCCTTGCACATTAGTTCCCCTACATCATTCCCACTAGCTGATGGCCTAATGACTACACTGAGCAATGTAATTGCATCTAAATCTAAACAAAGAAAACTACGAAGGTATGAGGCGCAGGTTAGCTAAGATAGATTGAGGAACTTCATTAAAAGACAAGACCATGGATAGGCAATGGCTAATATTTAAGGAACGAATGTATGCAACGGTTATACATTCCTTTCTGGTGCAAAAGCACAACAGGAAAAGCGGCCCAATCATGGCTAACAAAAGAAATTAAGGATAGTGTTAGATCCAAAGAGGAGTCATAAAAAGTTGCTAGAAAAAGTAGCAAGTCTGAGGATTGGGAGCAGTTTAGAATTCAGCAAAGGAAGATCAAGAAATTGATTAAGAGGGGAAAAACAGAGTACGAGAGTAAACTTGCAAGGAACATAAAAGCATACTGTAAAAATTCTATCAATATGTAAAAGGAAAAAGATTAATGAAGAAAAATGTTGGTCCCTTACAGTCCAAAATGGGAGAATCTATAATAGAGAACAAGGAAATGGCAGAGCAATTAAACAACCGCATTAGTTCTGTCTTCATGGAGGAAGACACAAATAACTTCCCAGAAATACGAGGGAACCAAGAGCCTAGTGAGAAGGGGGAATTGAAGGAAATTAGTATTACTAAAACAATAGTGCTGGAGAAATTAACGGGACTGAAAGTTGATAAATCCCCAGGGCCTGATAATCTACATCCGAGGGTACTAAAGGAGGTGGCCATGAAAATAATGGATGCATTGGTTGTCATCTTCCAAAATTCTGTAGATTCTGGAACAGTCCCAGCAGATTGGAGGGTGGCAAGTGTAACCCCACTATTTAAAAAAGGAGAGAGGGAAGAAAAACAGCAAATTATAGACCAGTTAGCCTAACATCAGTAGTAGGGAAAATGTTACAGTTTATTATAAAGGACGTGATAACAGGACACTTAGAAAATATCAACTGGATTAGACAAAGTCAACATATATTTATGAAAGGGAAATCATGTTTCACAAACCTGCTGAGATTTTGGAGGACGTAACTAGCAGAATAGATAAGGGAGAATCAGTAGAGGTGATGTATTTGGATTTTCAGAATGCTTTGATAAAATCCCATGGAAGAGGTTAGTGTGCAAAATTAAAGCACATGGGATGAGGGTAATATACTGGCATGGATTGAGAATGGTTAGCAGACTGGAAACAGACAGTAGGAATAAATGGGTCTTCTTCAGAGTGGCAGGTGGTGACTAGTGGGATACCGCAGGGATCAGACTTGGACCCCAGCCATTCATAATATATCAATGATTTGGATGAGGGTAACAAATATAACATTTCCAAGTTTGTCGGGACACAAAACTAGATAGGAATGTGAGTGGTGAGGAGGATGTTAAGAGGTTTCAAGGCGATGTAGACAGGTTGAGTGAGTGGGCAAATACATGGCAGATGCTGTATAACGTGGATAAGTGTGAAGTTATCCACTTTGGTAGGAAAAACAGAATGGCAGAGTATTATTTAAATGGTGATAGATTGGGAAGTGTTGATATACAAAGGGACCTGGGTGTCCTTGTACAACAATCACTGAAAGCAAACATGTAGGTGCAGCAAGGAGTTAAGAGGGCAAATTATATGTTGGTTTTCATTGTGAGAGGACTTAGTACAGGAGTAAGGATGTCTTACTGCAGCTGTATAGGGCCTTGGTGAGACCACAGCTGGAGTGTTGTGTGCAGCTTTGGTCTCTTTACCTAAGAAAGGACATCCTTGCCATTGAGGGAATGCAGCGAAGGTTCACCAGGATGATTCCGGGGATGGCAGGATTGTCGTATGAGGAGAGATTGGGCCGACTAGGCCTGTATTCACTGGAGTTCAGAAGAATGAGAGGGGATCTCATTGAAACATATAAAATTCTGACAAGGCTGGACAGACTGGATGCAGGGATGGTGTTTCCTCTGGCTGGGACGTCTGGAACAAGGGGATTTAGCCTGAGGATATGGGGTAGGCCACTGAGGACTGAGATGAGTCACTTCTTCACTCAGAGGGTGGTGTACCTGTGGAATTCTCTACTACAGAAAGCTGTGGAGGCCAAGTCACTGAATATATTTAAGAAGGGAATAGATAAATTTCTAGACTCTAAAGTCATCAAGGGGTATGGGGAGAGAGCTGGAGTATAGTGTTGGGATAGAGGATCAGCCATGACCATATTGAATGGCGGAGCTGGCTCGAATGGCCAAATGACCTACTCCTGATTTTATTTTTGTGTTTTTATCTTTTTTGTTCCTTAGTTCAAGCCAAATAGATTCTGTCCTTGACCCATCTGGGACATCCTTCTTCTCCAGCACTGTAATGTTCTTAATCAATACTGCTACCTCTCCTTTTCCCTTCCTTTCCTATCTCTCCTGATTACTTTGTATCCAGGAATATTGAATACCCAGTCCTGCCTTCTTTTGAGCCAGAACATCATGTCACCACAATATCATTTTTTTCACATGGTTATCTGCACCTGCACCCTGCTAATCTTACTTACCACAGTAAACCTAATTTAAACTACATCACTTTCTCCCTTACACTCAACCCAACTAATAACTTACAATTTCCTACTCTAGTGCTATCCGTCACTCCCAGCATTCTGGGCATCTTGGTGTTCCTCTTTAGTATTACCTCATGTTTCCTACTCCCCTACTAAGTTAGTTTAAACTCTCCCCAATGGCACAAACAAATCACCTTCAAGGAAATTGGTCCCTGGCTCTGTTCAGATGCACCCCATCTGGCCTATACAGGTCCCATCTCCCCGAGAACTGGCCCCAGCGTCTGAAGAATCTAAAGCCCTCCTTCCTGCATTATCTTTCTAGCTACACATTCCTGTGCTCTATCTGCCTATTTCTATACTCACTTGCGTCTAGTATTGGGAGCATTCTTTTTATTCATTTACAGGATGTGGGTGCCACTCGTTGGGCCAGCATTTATCGCTCATTTCTAGTTGCCCTTGAGAAGGTGGTGGTGAGCTGCCTTCTTGAACCGATGCTCTCCATGTGAAATAGGTACAGCTAGGGAGAGAGTTCCAGGATTTTGATCCAGCAATAGTGAAGGAACGGCGATATATTTTCAAGTCGGGATGGTGAGTGACTTGGAGGGGAACGTCCAGGTGGTGGTGTTCCCATGTGCTTGCTGCCCTTGTCCTTCTAGAAGGTAGCAGTCATGGGAGTGGAAGGTGCTGTCGAAGGAGCCTTGGTGAATTCTGCAGTGCATCTTGTAGAAGGTACACACTGCTGTTGCTGTTTTTTTTTAATTGTTCATGGGATGTGAGCATTGCTGACTAGGCCAGCATTTATTGCCCATCTCCAATTCCCCTTGTTCAGAGGGCATTGCTGTGGGTCTGGAGTCACATGTGGGCCAGACCAGGTAAGGACAACAGATTTCCTTCCCTAAAGGACATTAGTGAACCAGATGGGTTTTAATGACAATCAGCAATGGCTTCATGGTCACCCTTAGACTTCTAATTCCAGATTTTCTTTATTGATTCAAATTTCACCATCTGCCATGGTGGGATTCGAACCTGGGTCCCCAGAGCATTGCCCTGGGTCTCTGTAATACTAGTCCAGCAACAGCACCACTATGTCACCGCGTTCCCCGTCAGTGGTAGAGGGGGTGAATGTTTGTGGAAGGGATGTCAATCAAGCGGGCTGCTTTTCCCTGGTTGGTGTCAAGCTTCTTGTGTTGTGGGAGCTGCACTCATCCAGGCAAGAGGAGAGTATTTCACCACACTCCTGACTTGCGCCTTGTAGATGGTGGTCAGGCTTTGGGGAGTCAGGTGGTGAGTTACTCACCACAGGATTCCTAGCCTCTGAACTGCTCTTAAAGCAACAGTATTTATATAGCTAGTCCAGTTCAGTTTCTGGTCAATGGTAACCCCCAGGATGTTGATAGTGGGGGATTCAGAGATGGTAATGCCATGGAATGTCAAGGGGCAATGGTTAGATTCTCTCTTGTTGGAGATAGTGACTGTCTGGCATTTGTGTGGTACAAATATTACTTGCCACTTGTCAGCCCAAGCCTGGATATTATCCAGGCCTTGCTGCATTTGGACATGGACTGCTTCAGTATCTGAGGAGTTGTGAATGGTGCTGAACATTGTACAATCATCAGTGAACATCCCCACTTCTGACCTTATGATGGAAGGAAGGTCATTGATGAAGCAGCTGAAGATGGTTGGGCCGAGGACACTACCCTGAGGAACTCCTGCAGTGATGTCCTGGAACTGAGATGATAGACCTCCAACAACCACAACCATCTTCCTTTGTGCTAAAACCATAGAACTATGGAAAATGTACAGCACAGAAAGAGGCCATTCAGCCATTATGTCTGCGCCGGCCATAAAAGAGAAAAAAGAAACTAGCCACTCATTTTTAATCCCACTTTTCTGCATCTGGCTCGTAGCCTTGCAGGTTACTGCTTCAGGTGCATATCCAGGTACCTTTTAAATGAAGCTTATAATGAAATCTACAGAACCCACCTGAGTGTCATGTAGTGGCCCAAAATTTGAGCCTCTTTTACCAGTGAGCTGCCTGTTGATGCACAGCAGTCATTCCCACAAGTCTGTTCTGATGAAGAGTCATACGGATTTGAAATGTTAACTGTATTTCTTTCCACAGATGCTGTCAGACCTGCTGAGTCTTTTCAGCAATTTTCGTTTTTGTTTCAGCTTTTCAGCATCCGCAGTATTTTGCTTTTATCCACACGCTTTGTTAGTTTAACTTAATTAAGACCTGAGGCCTAATATCACGTATGCCACATGCATCTCCATATAACTCTTCACTTATGTCACAAACATGTGGCTGTGATATTACAGAAAAAAAGTTAATCTTCCTATTCAAAAGGACACAAGAGGCCTTAGAATGGCTGCCAAAATGAGCTTTTCAACTGCAATGTGGTCAAGCTTCCAGAAAGTTTTATGTGGACTGCAGGAAGACATACCCACATGAAAGGATACTTGAAATTCAATGAGTCCTCAAACAGACAATGGCTTCCCCGGAGGTGTGAACACCTCCACTGCAGCTGATCAGGGGACTTTGGGTTGCTAATTGGAATCACCGCTTGCCCTATTTGGATGATGATCTGGCATTTTGTCTCGATTACATGATAGCAGCCATTTTAAATTTTTGAACTGTATAAGGACAGGCTGTGAAAGGCCATTTGTGTGCAGAACCCCAGGAAGAATTCTGAGCAAAAAATTCATAAAGGGTTCTTGGCCAAGGAAGGACCAGGAGGACAGGCTGTAAACCAACTGCTGAAAAAACTCCAGGCAAAATGCAAGTTTCATAACCACAGAATTAGTGAGGAATAGAAAACCGTCGCTGCTGAGTCCACCGACAGCAAACATCAACTGCAGAAGCCATCGCAGCTGCTAACAAAACTTCAAGCTTCAACCCCTTCACTTCAGAAGGAAAGGAAATCAAGCAGAGATCTCACAGAGACTGATTTGAAATCTCATCTTTAAGTATCTTTTCCTTTAATCTGCATTTTAATCTTTGTATCTGTCCTTTATATTTGATAACTTTATCACTGGTATGACTCCAACCAGCAGAGAGTTTTCTCCCGATTCCCATTAACTCCAATTTTGCTAGGTCTCCTTGATGCCACACTGTCAAACGCTGCCTTGATGTCAAGGGCAGTCACTCTCTGGAGTTCAGCTCTTGGGTCCATGTTTGAACCAAGGCTGTAATGCGGTCAGGAATAGTGGATACCTGAGTGGCCCTGACGGAACCCAAACTGCGCATCAGTGAGCAGGTTATTGCTAAGCAAGTGCCGCTTGATAACACTGTTGATGACCACTTCCTTAACTTTACTAATGATGAGAGTAGACTAATGGGGTGGTAACTGGCCGGGTTGGATTTGTCCTACTCTTTGTGTACAGGACATACCTGGGCAATTTTCCACATAGCTGGGTAGATGCCAGTGTTGTAGCTGTACTGGAACAGCTTGGCTAGGGGCATGGCAAATGCTGGAACAGAAGTCTTCAGTACTATTGCCAGAATATTGTCAGGGCCCTTAGCCTTTGCAGTATCCAGTGCCTTCAGCCGTTTCTTCATATCACATGAAGTGAATCGATTTGGCTGAAGACTGACATCTGTGATGCTGGGGTCCTCTGGAGGAGGCCGAGATGAATCATCCGCTCAGCACTTCTGACTGAAGATGGTTGAAAATGCTTCAGCCTTATGTTTTGCACAGATGTGCTGGGCTCCCCCACCATTAAGGTTGAGGATATTTTTGCAGCCTCTTCCTCAAGTGAGTTGTTGAATTGTCCATCACCATTTGCAACTGGATATGGCAGGACTGCGGAGCTTAGATCTGATCCGTTGGTTGTGGAATCGCTCAGCTTTGTCTATCACTTGCTGCTTATGCTATTTGGCATACAAGTCATCCTGTGTTATAGCTTCACCAGGTTGACAGCTCATTTTTAGGGATGCCTGGTGCAGCTATATCACTTAGGACTCAGCCTGTTTGGTCAGTAGTGATGCTACCGAGCCACATTGATAGATATTGAAGTCCCCACCCAGAGTACATCCTGCACCCTTTCTACCCTCAGTGCTTCCTCCAAGAGATGTTCAGCTGAGGGAGGGCAGTACGTGGTAATCAGCAGGAGGTTTACTTGCCCATGTTTGACCTGATGCCATGAGACGCCATGGGGTATAGAGCTGATGTTGAGGACTCCCAGGGCAACTCTATCCTCACAGTATACCACTGTGCCGTCACCTCTGCTGGGCTTGTCCTGCTGATGAGACAGAACATACCCAGGGATGGTGATGTCTGTAAGATATGATTCCATAAGGATGACTATCTTAGGCTGTTGTTTGACTAGTCTGTGAGACAGCTCTCCCAATTTTGGTATTAGCCCCCAAACGTTAGTAATGACGACTTTGCAGGGTCCACAGGGCTGGGCTGGCCATTGTTATTGATGTTTCCAGTGCCTCATTCGATGCCGAATGGTCCGTCCAATTTCGTTCCTTTTTATGCACTTTTTAGCATTTTGATACAACTGAGTGGCTTGCTAGGCCATTTCAGAGGGCATTTAAGAGTCAACCACATTGTCGCAGATCTGGAGTCACATGTCGGTCAGACCAGGTAAGGGCAGCAGATTTCCATCCCTAAAGGACACTAGTGAACCAAATGGGTTTTTACGACAATCAACAATGTTTTCATAGTCATCATTAGATTTGTAATTGCAGATTTTTATTGAATTCAAATTCCACCATTCGAACCCGAGTCCCCAGATCATTACCCTGGGTCTCTGGAGTACCAGCCCAGTGACAATATCACTACGCCACCACCTCCCCCAAATTCAGAGATTACTATTTTGGGGTCCTAATTGCTAATTTCCTGCCTAGCTCCTTGAATTCTGACTGGTGGACCATATCCCTTTCTGCCTAAGATAAAAGCAAAAAACTGTGGATGTTGGAAATCCAAAACAAAAACAAAAATACCTGGAAAAACTCAGCAGGTCTGACAGAGTCATACGGACTCGAAACGTTAACTGTGTTCCTCTCCGCAGATGCTGTCAGACCTGCTGAGTTTTTCCAGGTATTTTTGGGGTTTTTTTCCCTTTCTGCCTATGTCGTCTGCACCCATGTGGACTATGACTGCTGGCTGATCACCCTCCCACATATTATTTTTGGAACGCTTTCTATTTCTTCCACTGTGAAGATAGAAAATACTTGGTTCAACATCTCTGCCATTTCCCATTAATTCCCCAGTCACATCCTCTAAGGGACCAATGCTCACTTTAGCTTCTCTTTTCCTTTTTATATACTTGTAGAATGGAACATAGCTGTGTTGAGTCTTGAAATATCTCCTTAAATGTCTGCCAGTGCTTCTCCACCATCTTACCCTTTAACTTATTTACTCAATCCACTTTAACAAACTCTGTCTTCATTGTAGTTGCCTTTAAGTTTAAAAAACTAGCTATGGGTCCACATTTCTCTTTTCAAACTGAATGTGAAATTCTGTCATGTTATGATCATTCTTACCTAGAGGATCCTTCACTATGAGGTCCTTAATCAATCCTGCCTCATTATACATTACCAAGTCCAAAATAGCATGGTCCATGGTAGGCTCCAGAACTGTCCCAAATATACTCCATGAACTTATCCTCCAGACCACCTTTGCAAATTTGATTTGTCCAAGCGATATGAAGATTAAAATTACCCATGATTATTACAGCACCCTTCTTGCAAGCACCCATTATTCCTTGATACTCTGGCCTGTGTAGCCACAGTTAGGAGGCTTCTTCCCTTTGCTATTTCTTATCTTCAGCTAAACTGCTTCTATATCTTGATCTTCTGAACCAAGATCATTTCTCACTGTTGTACTGATCTCATCATTTATTAACAGAGCTACCCCACCTCCTTTTCCTTTCCCCCATTCTTCCAAAATGTCAAATACCCTGGAATATTCAGATCCCAGCTTTGGCCACATGACAACCACATCTCTAATGGTTAGCATTTCATATTTCTATTTGCACTAACAATTCATCCATTTTGTTATGAATGCTGTGAGCATTTAAATAAAGTGCCTTATATTCTGTCTTCTTAACATCTCCCCCTCTCCAGCCCCTGGCCCTCCGCCCACCCCCCACCCCCCCCCCCCTCGCCGGCTCTCTCCTCCAGTCCGTGGCCCTCTCCAGCCCCTGGCCCTCTCCCCCACCCCATCTCCAGCCCCTGGCCCTCTACACCACCCACCCTCCCACCCTCTCTCCAGCCCCTGGCCCTCTCCCCCACCTCCCCAGCCCCTCCCTTCACCGGTGACCTGAACATTTCATGCACACACCTGACATGAGAGTGAATCCACTCGGGAGTTGCACCATGCTGCCGGAGGTGCCTGCACCGGTTGATTTGAAGACTGTGCCGTTGCTATTGGCGATGGCAGTAACGGGAGCAAGGTAGTTGGTGATGGGGAAGTTGTGACCGGTGCTGACCTGGAGATTGGTCGAGGTGTTTGAAGCTGATTGATTGACGCCTGTAGACCCTGGGACGTTGGCCACTGTGAACGTTGTTGGTTTTAAACTGTCCTGAGGAGGGGATGAAAAAGAATTAAACAGGGCAGAAGCCAGCAATGAAATTAAGAAACAAATTGCAGCAAAGCTACAGCATGGGTTGTATCAGATTACTTATTTTAACTATTCGTTCATGGGATGTGAGCATCGCTGGCTAGGCCAGCATTTGTTGCCTATCTCTAATTGCCCTTGAGAAGGTGGTGGTGAACCACTGCAGTCCCTGTTGTGTAGGTACACCCAAAGTGCTGTTAGGGAAGGAGTTCCAGGATTTTGACCAATCGACGCTGGAGGAACAGTGATATATTTCTAAGTCAGGATGGTGAATAGCTTGGAGGGGAACCCATGTGTCTGCTCAGATGGTAGTGGTTGTGGGTTTGGAAGATGTTGTCTAAGGAGGCTTGGTGAGTTCCTGCACAGCATCTTACCAATGACCGAGACACACTGTCTCGGGAAGGTCCCAGTTCCAATACACAGGCCTCAACTAGTTAGCAATTTGACAGCTCCCAGTCCTGGCCCAATGCAGTGGGTCCAAAGTCCCGGCCCGCTGCCTGGGTTTGCAGAAGCTCCCCACCCCCACGACGAGTCAGGATGGGGTTCAGCTGCGAGAAGCCCCGCCACACTCCCAACACTCAGAATCACAAAATTGTTATAGCACAGGAGGCGGCCATTTAGCCCGTCGTGTCTGTGCTGACTCTCCATGGGAGCAATTTATGTAGTGCCACTCCCTCGCCTTCTCTCACATCCTGCACCTTCCTTTGCAGCTAACAATCCAATTTCCTCTTGAATGCCTCGATTGAACCTCGATTGAACCTGTAACACATTCTCACATTAGAACAGAGACATGGTGGGAATGTGCAGTTTAATGGCTCACTGCAGGACTGAGCTCTGGGACTGATCAATCCATGCAGGCACAGTGCTAACTAGCACAGTCTGAGCTCAAACCGAGATCAGCTGTTTTGCAGTCTCTATTCTGTGTTGTTGAGAGGCACTGCTCACTGCTCCTCTTGCCATTCAAACCAGCATTCTTACAAAAACCTGCAATTATTGGTGAAAGGTTGAAATCCAATGTGCAGAAAAAGTAGGAAGATTGCAACAGGAGGAGGTCATTCAACCACTTAAACCTATCCTGTCATTCAGTGTATGTCAGTTGTATGAACTGTAAGGAACATATCTTTTTATTTCTGTTGGACTGCTGAAAAGAACATGTCTTTCAAACTACAGCCATTGTAATTTTAATTCCCATTCCAACAGAAAATAAAAAGATTTGTCCACTGGAACAGGATAAGAGATATATACAATGTTGCAGTCCTGGAACAGAGGGTGCCATGAAAGACAGGATGGTGCCAGAAAGGAGTCCTGGACCAAGGGAGCTGCCTGACTACAAAGTTTTAATTGGCTCTTGACCAGGTGACCAGGTTTTGTGTAAGAGCAGTGCAGCATAATAGCTCCTACCTAGCCTGAAAGGAACAAGACCTAAAACCTCTTTCTCCTGTGTGTGGAAGGTTCCAGTTAACCTACAAACCTAGCTGGCCTTTTTTCCTCATATCTCTATGACATGCTCTTTCTGAAAACCCGTCAAGAGGCAAAGGGGGAAATCACTGTTAGCGACATTGAAAGGCAAGTGCTCAACCAGTGAACTAAGACTGAAAGCACTAGAAGACCACCTCGTGTCACCAACAAGAACTAAAATCAACCCATCAAATCCTATACTCTGGAATTGGTGATATTGAACAGTTTTATCCTATCCTTAAAATCCATGATTTGTGTGTCTTATGTGTCTGGTATGTGTATGTATAGGGATTTAAGAAGGAGTAGAGTTTAGGTTATAGAGTTAGAAATTAGCAGCTCCTATTTCTTTCTTTTGCCACTAGTTAACAACTTTGTTCAATAAACAATAAATATTTACTTATTAAGTTTACAAAGCTGGTGCTTGTATCCTGTTAACCTAAATTAAACAGTTAGGTAGAATTGGGACAATCTGGTGGTTTGATCAAAATTTTCATTTGTCGTGGCTCAGGGAACAGTGGGACTTGATATTACAGCGCACTATCCCCAGTGAGTCGTGAGAGAGCTGTATGTCAGTTATATGAAGTGTATGTCATTCATCAGCATCTGAATTCCATCTAGTCTTCATGGTTCCATTAACCTTAACATTCTTACCTAACGAAAATATATCAATATTTAATATAATACATAAAATATAATACATTAATCTCAGTTTTGAAATGTTAATTAGACTCCCAGTGAATAGATTTTTAAGGGAAGAGTTCCAGTTTTCCACTTCCCTGCTCCTGACATCACCAAGCCCCAGTTTGAAGTTTCTATCCCTTGTTCTGAAAGGCACTGTATTAATTCAAGTTCTTTGCTTCTGACTTCATCTAAAATTGATCAAGTTTCCCTTGCTGAATCTTCTACCCAGTAACTTTGGATGAAGGTGGGAAGGCAGAGTAAATACCCTAGTAACAACCTGCCGTCCCCATGGCCCAAGGTCATTCAGAGTCTAATCAATGCAATGAATGAAGAGCAGATATTCATTCCAAGAGTATATACTGAAGCAGTCAGTGTCCACATGCAACAAGAGCTGGACAATATTCAGACAAGTGGCAAGTAACATTCACGCCAAACAACTGTCAGATAATGACCATCTCCAACAAAAGAGAATTCTAACCATCACCCCGTGACTTTCAATGGCATTACCATCTCCAAATCCCCCACTATCAACATCCTGGGGGTTACCATGGACCAGAAAATGAACTGGACTAGCCATATAAATATTGTGGTTACAAGAGCAGGTCAGAGGTTACGAATCCTGCAGTGAGTAACTCAGCTCCTGACTTCCCAAAGCCTGTCCATCATCTACAAGGCACAAGTCAGAAGTCAGGAGTGTGATGGAATACCCACCACTTGCCTGGATGAGTGCAGCTCTCAACATTGAAGAAGCTTGACACCGTCCAGGACAAAGCAGCCCACTTGATTGGCACCACATCCACAAACGTTCGTTCCCTCCACCACGGATGCTCAGTAGCAGCAGTGTGTACCATCTGCAAGATGCACTGCAGGAATTCACCAAGGCTCCTTAGACAGCACCTTCCAAACCCATGACCACTACCACCTAGAAGGACAAGGGCAGCAGATAGATGGGAACACCACCGCCTGGAAGTTCTCCTGCAAGTCACTCACCATCCTGACTTGAAAATATATCACCGTTCCTTCACTGTCGCTGGGTCAAAATCCTCTAACTCCCTTCCGAACAGCACTGTGGGTGTACTTACACCACATGGACTGCAGCAGCTCAAGAAGGCAGCCTTCTTAAGTGCAGTTAAGGATGGGCAATGGATGCTGGCCCAGCCAGTGAAGCTCACATCATGAAAACATTGTTTGGCAAGGAAACCATTCAAGGCAAAGTCAATCAGAGTTTACATTCAGTGTCTCTAAATCATAGGCATCATGTTGACTCTGGCATTAGGTATTCACTGCTGGTCAGAGAATTTCATTGCAATTTCCAACTCACTGGCCTTCTTCCATTATAAAACCAAACAGTGAAAGAAATTTGAATATGAGCCAATCAGCTGCACAAGGGTTGAATTCATTAACTATAATTAAGAAATGCACATGGAAATGATGATATGATGGACAGCAAATACATCTGAACAAACCATTTTTAAAAAATTGATATTGAAAAGTTGAAGCAAGGCCCCCTCAGCCACAGGTGGAAGGTCTCTGCACTTTTTTAAAGAGCAAGGGAATTTTTGATGCTGCCACGGACAATATTTATCCGTTAACTTACATCCTTAAAAAACAGATTTTCTGGCAAATTGTCACATTGTTGTTTGTGGGGGGGCCTTCCTGCACAGAAATTGATTGTCGCGTTTTCTACATTACAACAGTGACCACACTTCAAAAAAGCATTTCTGTGGCTCGAAAGTGCTTTGGGGTGTCCTGGGGAGTGAAAGATTCTGTATAAATGCAAGTTGTTCTTTTCCTCCCACATTGTCTGTAGTTGTTCCTCCAATGCAGGTTGTTGATGGAAACAAATAGTGAGAAGTCCTAGGCTGCTGAACAGCATGGTTAAGTCAAGTTGTACAGAAAGCTCTCCTTTTCTAAAACAGAGAGCAATGCAAATAGACATCAATTCTACTGGCCACACAACAGCTTCAACTGGGAAACCAAACCAAACCATTCATTTAAAACCCTGTTGCACCACCTGAAGACCACCAGGCCAAGTGGGCTCCTTATTTTGACCCTTGACCCTGCAGAGTACTGTGCAGGAGGATGCTATCACCACAGCACACAGGGATTGGCACTGCCCATTAAAGCAGTCCTTCCCCATCTACCATTGGTAGCAGCTCACAAACACCTACCTCACCCCAAGGAGATCAAATTAAACAATTCAATAGGCGTGAGCTGTTTACAGAGAAGAGAGAAACTTGAAGGATATTTAACAGCTGTTTAAAATTCTAAATGGATATAATGTGGGAACAGTCGGAAAATGTCAATCAAGTTTCCCTTCGACCATGGTGAGTAACGAGATTGATAAAGAAGGTGGGACTGAAATACAAAGTTCTAGGTGAGAGCTCCAGAACAAGCAGAGACACAGGTGTTTAGGATCTGACAAAATAAGTGAATTTTTTCATGCTGAAGGGTTGAAAGATGATGAAATACACCAATTAGAGTTAGTGACTGAAGTTTGGACCATATCGATATTTATACAGTACTTAGGTTGGTGATTGAAAAGAGGCGTGAAGTAATTTGGGGACAGAATAGCCAGACAGAATTTCAACAAGAATTCAGACGGAAAATAAGGGACTTCACCTGACTGATTTCTATTTACAAACAGTCATGGGAATTCAAATGAGATTCTTTGTATGTGATTTTTGAAATATCGGAAAATTTATTGTTCTAGTATCTCCACCCCTACACTGTCCTGTGGGTCTGCTGTAGCTGAGAGCAGACACTCTTCAGTAAGAGGAGGTCCTGCTCTTCTCAGGGTCAGCACACGCTCACTGATGGACATTCCGGCATACGGGGGAGGGGCTCCCACGGGGCGGGGGGAGGGGCTCCCACGGGGCGGGGGAGACGCTGGGGCCCAGGCTCTGGCTGTGCCTGGGGCTCCTGTCTGGCCTGGCCTGTGGCCCAAATTACACTGGCGCAACTATGAGGAAGTCATGAAAACGCCCAGTGATAATCAAATTTTAAACAGGTTTCTGAAAACACTGCGATGCAAATCGAGCGCAATGATAAAAGCGACACTGCAGTTCGTGGCACTCCTAATCGGAAACACAAGCAACAGCCTCAGTTACACCCAGCTCCCCTTGCAATTTTCAATCTCACATAGGCCCCAGGCACAGGGGGGATCCAAGGTGGGGGGGGGGGGGGGGGGGGCGGAATCAGAGATGGGGGGTCCTGAGGACAGAGGGGAACAGTCACTGGGGCGGGGGAGGGGAGTCTGCAGGGCGCTGACATTGGGGGCGGGGGGGAGACAAGACGGAGGAAGCGTGTCTGAAATAGAATCCAAAATAAAAAATAACGCAGAAATTACCAAGGTTCAGGTCCCTCTCCCTGTCCCCGTCTCCGTGTCCCCGTCTCCCTGTCCCCGTCTCCGTGTCCCTGTCCCCGTGTCCCTCTCTCCCTGTCCCCGTCTCCCCGTCACTGTGTCCCTCTCTCCCTGTCCCCGTCTCCGTGTCCCTCTCCCTGTCCCCGTCTCCCCGTCCCCGTGTCCGTCTCTCACTGTCCCCGTCTCCCCGTCACTGTGTCCCTCTCTCCCTGTCCCCGTCTCCGTGTCCCTCTCTCCCTGTCCCTCTCTCCCCGTCTCCGAGTCCCCGTGTCCCTCTCTCCCTGTCCCCGGCTCCGTGTCCCTCTCCCTGTCCCCATCTCCGTGTCCCTCTCTCCCTGTCCCCGTCTCCCCGTCTCCGTGTCCCTCTCCCTGTCCCCGTCTCCGTGTCCCTCTCTCCCTGTCCCCGTCTCCCCGTCTCCGTGTCCCTCTCTCCCTGTCCCCGTCTCCGTGTCCCTCTCTCCCTGTCCCCGTCTCCCCGTCTCCGTGTCCCTCTCTCCCTGTCCCCGTCTCCGTGTCCCTCTCTCCCTGTCCCCGTCTCCGTGTCCCTCTCTCCCTGTCCCCGTCTCCGTGTCCCTCTCTCCCTGTCCCCGTCTCCATGTCCCTCTCCCTGTCCCCGTCTCCCAGCTTCCGTGTCCCTGTCCCCGTGTCCCTCTCTCCCTGTCCCCGTCTCCCTGTCCCCGTCTCCGTGTCCCTCTCCCTGTCCCCGTCACTGTGTCCCTCTCTCCCTGTCCCCGTCTCCGTGACCCTCTCTCCCTGTCCCCGTCTCCGTGACCCTCTCTCCCTGTCCCCGTCTCCGTGTCCCTCTCTCCGTCCACGTCTCCGTGTCCCTCTCTCCCTGTCCCCGTCTCCCCGCTTCCGTGTCCCTGTCCCCGTCTCCCTGTCTCCGTGACCCTCTCTCCCTGTCCCCGTCTCCATGTCCCTCTCTCCCTGTCCCCGTCTCCGTGTCCCTCTGTCCCTGTCCCCGTCTCCCCGTCTCCGTGTCCCTCTCTCCCTGTCCCCGTCTCCCTGTCCCTCTCTCCCTGTCTCCGTCTCCCCATCTCCGTGACCCTCTCTCCCTGTCCCCGTCTCCATGTCCCTCTCCCTGTCCCCGTCTCCATGTCCCTCTCCCTGTCCCCGTCTCCATGTCCCTCTCCCTGTCCCCGTCTCCATGTCCCTCTCCCTGTCCCCGTCTCAGTGTCCCTCTCCCTGTCCCCGTCTCCATGTCCCTCTCCCTGTCCCCGTCTCCATGTCCCTCTCCCTGTCCCCGTCTCCGTGTCCCTCTCTCCGTCCCCATCTCCGTGTCCCTCTCTCCCTGTCCCCGTCTCCGTGACCCTCTCTCCCTGTCCCCGTCTCCGTGTCCCTCTCTCCCTGTCCCCGTCTCCCCGTCTCCGTGTCCCTCTCTCCCTGTCCCCGTCTCCCCGTCTCAGTGTCCCTCTCTCCCTGTCCCCGTCTCCATGTCCCTCTCCCTGTCCCCGTCTCCCCGCCTCCGTGTCCCTCTCTCCCTGTCCCCATCTCCATGTCTCCGTGTCACTCTCTCCCTGTCCCCGTCTCCGTGTCCCTCTCTCCCTGTCCCCGTCTCCCCGTCTCCGTGTCCCTCTCTCCCTGTCCCCGTCTCCCCGTCTCCGTGTCCCTCTCTCCCTGTCCCCGTCTCCCCGTCTCCGTGTCCCTCTCTCCCTGTCCCCGTCTCCCCGTCTCCGTGTCCCTCTCTCCCTGTCCCCGTCTCCCCGTCTCCGTGTCCCACTCTCCCTGTCCCCGTCTCCCCGTCACCGTGTCCCTCTCTCCGTCCCCGTCCCCGTGTCCCTCTCTCCCTGTCCCCGTCTCCCCGTCTCCGTGTCCCTCTCTCCCTGTCCCCGTCTCCGTGACCCTCTCTCCCTGTCCCCGTCTCCCCGTCTCCCCGTCTCCGTGACCCTCTCTCCCTGTCCCCGTCTCCGTGTCCCTCTCTCCCTGTCCCCGTCTCCGTGTCCCTCTCTCCCTGTCCCCGTCTCCGTGTCCCTCTCTCCCTGTCCCCGTCTCCCCGTCTCCGTCTCCCTCTCTCCCTGTCCCCGTCTCCGTGTCCCTCTCTCCCCGTCCCCGTCTCCGTGTCCCTCTCTCCCCGTCCCCGTGTCCCTCTCTCCCCGTCCCCGTCTCCGTGTCCCTCTCTCCCCGTCCCCGTCTCCGTGTCCCTCT
Source organism: Isurus oxyrinchus (assembly GCA_026770705.1). Lineage (NCBI taxonomy): Eukaryota > Metazoa > Chordata > Chondrichthyes > Lamniformes > Lamnidae > Isurus > Isurus oxyrinchus. Next base: position 179,371,728 of record JANJGN010000006.1, on the reverse strand, counting down.
CTCCCCGTCCCCGTCTCCGTGTCCCTCTCTCCCTGTCCCCGTCTCCGTGTCCCTCTCTCCCTGTCCCCGTCTCCGTGTCCCTCTCTCCCTGTCCCCGTCTCCCCGTCTCCGTGTCCCTCTCTCCCTGTCCCCGTCTCCCCGTCTCCGTGTCCCTCTCCCTGTCCACGTCTCCGTGTCCCTCTCCCTGTCCACGTCTCCGTGTCCCTCTCCCTGTCCCCGTCTCCCCGTCTCCGTGTCCCTCTCTCCCTGTCCCCGTCTCCCCGTCTCCGTGACCTTCTCTCCCTGTCCCCGTCTCCCCGTCTCCGTGACCTTCTCTCCCTGTCCCCGTCTCCGTGTCCCTCTCTCCCTGTCCCCGTCTCCGTGTCCCTCTCTCCCTGTCCCCGTCTCCCCGTCTCCGTGACCTTCTCTCCCTGTCCCCGTCTCCGTGTCCCTCTCTCCCTGTCCCCGTCATCGTGTCCCTCTCTCCCTGTCCCCGTCTCCCTGTCCCTCTCTCGTTGTCCCCCTCTCCCTGTCCCCGTCTCCCCGTCTCCATGTCCCTCTCCCTGTCCCCGTCTCCGTGTCCCTCTCTCCCTGTCCCCGTCTCCCCGTCTCCGTGTCCCTCTCTCACTGTCCCCGTCTCCCCGTCTCCGTGTCCCTCTCTCCCTGTCCCTGTCTCCGTGTCCCTCTCCCTGTCCCCGTCTCCGTGTCCCTCTCTCCCTGTCCCCGTCTCCGTGTCCCTCTCTCACTGTCCCCGTCTCCGTGTCCCTCTCTCCCTGTCCCCGTCTCCGTGTCCCTCTCTCCCTGTCCCCGTCTCCGTGACCCTCTCTCCCTGTCCCCGTCTCCCCGTCTCCGTGACCCTCTCTCCCTGTCCCCGTCTCCGTGTCCCTCTCTCCCTGTCCCCGTCTCCGTGTCCCTCTCTCCCTGTCCCCGTCTCCGTGACCCTCTCTCCCTGTCCCCGTCTCCGTCTCCGTCTCCCTCTCTCCCTGTCCCCGTGTCCCCGTCTCCCTGTCCCCGTCTCCCTGTCCCCGTCTCCCTGTCCCCGTCTCCCTGTCCCCGTCTCCCTGTCCCCGTCTCCCTGTCCCCGTCTCCCTGTCCCCGTCTCCCTGTCCCCGTGTCCCCGTCTCCCTGTCCCCGTCTCCCTGTCCCCGTCTCCCTGTCCCCGTCTCCCTGTCCCCGTCTCCCTGTCCCCGTCTCCCTGTCCCCGTCTCCCCGTCTCCGTGTCCCTCTCTCCCTGTCCCCGTCTCAGTGTCCCTCTCTCAATGTTCCCGTCTCCCTGTCTCCGTGACCCTCTCTCCCTGTCCCCGTCACCCCGTCTCTGTGTCCCTCTCTCCCTGTCCCCGTCTTCGTGTCCCTCTCTCCCTGTCCCCGTCACCCCGTCACTGTGACCCTCTCTCCCTGTCCCCGTCTCCGTGTCCTTCTCTCCCTGTCCCCGTGTCCCTCTCTCCCTGTCCCCGTCTCCCCGTCTCCCTCTCTCCCTGTCCCCGTCTCCCTCTCTCCCTGTCCCCGTCTCCCTCTCTCCCTGTCCCCGTCTCCCTCTCTCCCTGTCCCCGTCTCCCTCTCTCCCTGTCCCCGTCTCCCTCTCTCCCTGTCCCCGTCTCCCTCTCTCCCTGTCCCCGTCTCCCTCTCTCCCTGTCCCCGTCTCCCTCTCTCCCTGTCCCCGTCTCCCTCTCTCCCTGTCCCCGTCTCCCTCTCTCCCTGTCCCCGTCTCCCTCTCTCCCTGTCCCCGTCTCCCTCTCTCCCTGTCCCCGTCTCCCTCTCTCCCTGTCCCCGTCTCCCTCTCTCCCTGTCCCCGTCTCCCTCTCTCCCTGTCCCCGTCTCCCTCTCTCCCTGTCCCCGTCTCCCTCTCTCCCTGTCCCCGTCTCCGTGTCTCTCTCCCTGTCCCCGTCTCCGTGCCCCTCTCCCTGTCCCCGTCTCCGTGTCCCTCTCTCCCTGTCCCCGTCTCCGTGTCCCTCTCTCCCTGTCCCGTCTTCCCGTCTCCATGTCCCTCTCTCCCTGTCCCCATCTCCCCATCTCCGTGTCCCTCTCTCCCTGTCCCCGTCTTCCCGTCTCCGTCTCCCCGTCTCCCTCCCTGTCCCCGTCTCCGTGTCCCTCTCTCCCTGTCCCCGTCTCCCCACCTCCATGACCCTCTCCCTGTCCCCGTCTCCCCACCTCCATGACCCTCTCCCTGTCCCCATCTCCCCGTCTCCGTGTCCCACTCTCCCTGTCCCCGTCTCCCCGTCTCCCTGTCCCCGTCTCCCTGTCCCTCTCTCCCTGTCCCTCTCTCCCTGTCCCCGTCTCCCCGTCCCCGTCTCCCCGTCCCCGTGTCCCTCTCTCCCTGTCCCCGTCTCCCCATCTCCATGACCCTCTCCCTGTCCCCGTCTCCCCGTCTCCCTGTCCCCGTCTCCATCTCCCTGTCCCTCTCTCCCTGTCCCCGTCTCCGTGTCCCTCTCTCCCTGTCCCCGTCTCCCCGTCCCCATGTCCCTCTCTCCCTGTCCCCGTCCCCGTGTCCCTCTCTCCCTGTCCCCGTCTCCGTGTCCCCGTGTCCCTCTCTCTCTGTCCCCGTCTCCCCGTCACCGTGTCCCTCTCTCCCTGTCCCCATCTCCGTGTCCCTCTCTCCCTGTCCCCGTCTCCGTGTCCCTCTCTCCCTGTCCCCGTCTCCGTGTCCCTCTCTCCCTGTCCCCGTCTCCGTGTCCCTCTCTCACTGTCCCCGTCTCCCCGTCACTGTGTCCCTCTCTCCCTGTCCCCATCTCCGTGTCCCTCTCTCCCTGTCCCCATATCCGTGTCCCTCTCTCCCTGTCCCCGTTTCCCCGTCTCCGTGTCCCTCTCCCCCTGTCCCCGTCACCGTGTCCCTCTCTCCCTGTCCCCGTCTCCGTGTCCCTCTCCCCCTGTCCCCGTCTTCCCGTCTCCGTGTCCCTCTCTCCCTGTCCCCGTCTCCCGTCTCCGTGTCCCTCTCCCTCTCTCCCTGTCCCCGTCTCCGTGTCCCTATCTCCCTGTCCCCGTCTCCCCGTCTCCGTGTCCCTCTCTCCCTGTCCCCGTCTCCGTGTCCCTATCTCCCTGTCTCCGTCTCCCATCTCCGTGTCCCTCTCTCCCTGTCTCCGTCTCCCCACCTCCGTGTCCCTCTCTCCAACCCCGTGTCCCTCCCTCCCTGTCCCCGTCTCCGTGTCCCTCGCTCCCCTTTTCCGTCCCCCCAACCACCTGCCACTGCACGTCCCAGGCCCCCGGTGCCATGTCCCTGTCCACACCCCTGTCTGTGCCAGTACCTACCCACACCCCTGTCCGTGCCAGTACCTGCCCACAACCCTGTCCGTGCCAGTACCTGCCCACACCCCTGTCCGTGCCAGTACCTGCCCACACCCCTGTCCGTGACAGCACCGGCCCACACCCCTGTCCGTGCCAGCACCGGCCCACACCCCTGTCCGTGCCAGCACCTACCCACACGCCTGTCTGTGCCAGTACCTACCCACACAGATGTCTGTGCCATTACCTGCACCTACCCACACCCCTGTCTGTGCCAGTACCTGCACCTACCCACACCCCTGTCCGTGCCAGTACCTACCCACACCCCTGTCCGTGCCAGTACCTACCCACACCCGTCCGTGCCAGTACCTACCCACACTCCTGTCCGTGCCAGTACCTACCCACACCCCTGTCCGTGCCAGTACCTACCCACACCCCTGTCCGTGCCAGTACCTACCCACACCACTGTCTGTGCCAGTACCTGCACTTGCCCACACCTCTGTCCGTGCCAGTACCTACCCACACCCCTGTCCGTGCCAGTACCTACCCACACCTGTCCGTGCCAGTACCTACCCATACCCCTGTCCGTGCCAGCTCCTGCACCTGCCCAACCCTCTGTGCCAACACCTGCCCACACCCATCTGTGCCAACACCTGCCCACACCCGTCTGTGCCAGTACCTACACACATCCCTGTCCGTGCCAGCACCTGCCCACACCCCTGTCCGTGACAGCACCTGCCCACACCCCTGTCCGTGACAGCACCTAGCAACAACCTGTCCATGCCAGTACCTGCCCACACCCCTGTCTGTGCCAGTACCTGCACCTACCCACACCCCTGTCCGTGACAGCACCTACCCACACCCTGTCCATGCCAGTACCTACCCACACCCCTGTCCGTGCCAGTACCTACCCACACCCCTGTCCGTGCCAGCACCTACCCACACCCCTGTCCGTGCCAGCACCTACCCACACCCCTGTCCGTGCCAGCACCTACCCACATCCCTGTCCGTGCAAGTACCTACCCACACCCCTGTCCATGCCAGTACCTGCACCTGCCCACAACCCTGTCCGTGCCAGCAGCTGCACCTATGAACACCTCTGTCCGTGCCTGTACCTAACCACACCAGTCCGTGCCAGCACCGACCCACACCCGTCCGTGCCAGTACCTACACACACCCCTGACCGTGCCAGTACCTACACACACCCCTGTCCGTGCCAGTACCTGCACCAGCCCACACGCATTTCCGTGCCAGCACCTGCCCACACCCCTGTCTGTGCCAGTAGCTGCACCTGCCCACACCGCTGTCTGTGCCAGCAACTACCCTCACCCCTGTCCGTGCCAGCACCTGCCCACAACGCTATCTGTGCCAGCACCTGCAACTACCCACACCCCTGTCCGTGCCAGCACCGCCCACACCTCAGTCTGTGCCAGTACCTACACACACCCCTGTCCGTGCCAGTACCTACCCACACCCCTGTCCGTGCCAGTACCTACCCACACCCGTCTGTGCCAGCACTTACCCACACCCGTCTGTGCCAGTACCTGCACCTGCCACCAACCCTGTCTGTGACAGCACCTGCCCATACCCCTGTCTGTGCCAGTACCTACACACAACCCTGTCCGTGCCAGCACCTGCCCACACCCCTGTCCCTGCCAGTACCTGCACCTACCCACACCCCTGTCCGTGCCAGTACCTACCCACACCCCTGTCTGTGCCACCACCTACCCACACCCCTGTCCGTGCCAGTACCTGCAACTGCCCACACCTCTGTACGTGCCAGTACCTGCACCAACACACACCCCTGTCCGTGCCAGTACCTGCACCAACACACGCGCGTCCGTGCCAGTACCTGCACCTACCCACACCCCTGTCCGTGCCAGCACCTACCCACACTCCTGTCCGTACCTGTACCTACCCACACCCCTGTCTGTGCCTGTACCTACCTACACCCCTGTCCGTGCCAGTACCTACACACACCCCTGTCCGTGCCAGTACCTACCCACATCCGTCCGTGCCAGTACCTACCCACACCCCTGTCCGTGACAGCTCCTGCACCTGCCCAACCCTCTGTCTGTGCCAACACCTGCCCACACCCCTGTCCGTGCCAGTACCTACCCATACCCGTCTGTGCCAGTACCTACCCACACGCCTGTCCGTGACAGCACCTACCCACACCCGTCTGTGCCAGTACCTGCACCCACCCACACCCCTGTCCGTGACAGCACCTACCCACACCCTGTCCATGCCAGTACCTGCCCACACCCGTCCGTGCCAGTACCGACCCACACCCCTGTCCGTGCCAGCACCTGCCCACACCACTGTCCGTGCCAACACCTGCCCACACCCCTGTCCGTGCCAGCACCTGCCCACACCCCTGTCCGTGCCAGCACCTGCCCACACCCCTGTCCGTGACAGCACCTGCCCACACCCCTGTCCGTGACAGCACCTGCCCACACCCATGTCCGTGCCAGTACCTGCCCACACCCTGTCCATGCCAGTACCTGCCCACACCCCTGTCTGTGCCAGTACCTGCACCTACCCACACCCCTGTCCGTGCCAGCACCTACCCACACCCGTCCGTGCCAGTACATGCCCACACCCGTCTGTGCCAGTACCTGCACCTGCCCACACCGCTGTCTGTGCCAGCACCTGCACCTACCCACACCCCGGTCCGTGCCAGCACCTGCCCACACCCATTTGTGCCAGTACCGACACACACCCCTGTCGGTGCCAGTACCTACACACACCCCTGTCTGTGCCAGCACCTACCCACACCCCTGTCCGTGCCAGTACCTGCCCACACCCCTGTCCGTGCCAGTACCTGCCCACATCCCTGTCCGTGCCAGTACCTGCCCACACCCCTGTCCGTGCCAGTACCTGCCCACACCCCTGTCCGTGCCAGTACCTACCCACACCACTGTCTGTGCCAGTACCTGCACTTGCCCACACCCCTGTCCGTGCCAGTACCTACCCACACCCCTGTCCGTGCCAGTACCTGCACCTACCCACACACCTGTCCATGCCAGTACCTGCACCTGCCCACACCCCTGTCCGTGCCAGCACCTGCCCACACGCCTGTCTGCGCCAGTACCTGCACTTGCCCACACCGCAGTCTGTGCCAGCACCTACCCACACACCTGTCCGTGCCAGCACCTGCCCACACCCCTGTCCGTGCCAGCACCTGCACCTGCCCACACCCCTGTCCGTGCCAGTACCTACACACACCCCTGTCCGTGCCAGTACCTACCCACATCCGTCCGTGCCAGTACTTACCCACTCCCCTGTCCGTGACAGCTCCTGCACCTGCCCAACCCTCTGTCTGTGCCAACACCTGCCCACACCCCTGTCCGTGCCAGTACCTACCCAAACCCGTCTGTGCCAGTAGCTACCCACACCCCTGTCCGTGACAGCACCTACCCACACCCCTGTCTGTGCCAGTACCTGCACCCACCCACACCCCTGTCCGTGACAGCACCTACCCACACCCTGTCCGTGCCAGTACCTACCCACACCCCTGTCCGTGCCAGTACCTACCCACACCCCTGTCCGTACCTGTACCTACCCACACTCCTGTCTGTGCCTGTACCTACCTACACCCCTGTCCGTGCCAGTACCTACACACACCCCTGTCCGTGCCAGTACCTACCCACATCCGTCCGTGCCAGTACCTACCCACACCCCTGTCCGTGACAGCTCCTGCACCTGCCCAACCCTCTGTCTGTGCCAACACCTGCCCACACCCCTGTCCGTGCCAGTACCTACCCACACCCCTGTCCGTGACAGCACCTACCCACACCCATCTGTGCCAGTACCTGCACCCACCCACACCCCTGTCCGTGACAGCACCTACCCACACCCTGTCCATGCCAGTACCTACCCACACCCCTGTCCGTGCCAGTACCGACCCACACCCCTGTCCGTGCCAGCACCTGCCCACACCACTGTCCGTGCCAACACCTGCCCACACCCCTGTCCGTGCCAGCACCTGCCCACACCCCTGTCCGTGCCAGCACCTGCCCACACCCCTGTCCGTGCCAGCACCTGCCCACACCCCTGTCCGTGCCAGTACCTGCCCACACCCTGTCCGTGCCAGTACCTGCCCACACCCCTGTCTGTGCCAGTACCTGCACCTACCCACACCCCTGTCCGTGCCAGCACCTACCCACACCCGTCCGTGCCAGTACCTGCCCACACCCGTCTGTGACAGTACCTGCACCTGCCCACACCGCTGTCTGTGCCAGCACCTGCACCTACCCACACCCCGGTCCGTGCCAGCACCTGCCCACACCCATTTGTGCCAGTACCGACACACACCCCTGTCGGTGCCAGTACCTACCCACACCCCTGTCTGTGCCAGCACCTACCCACAACCCTGTCCGTGCCAGTACCTGCCCACACCCCTGTCCGTGCCAGTACCTGCCCACATCCCTGTCCGTGCCAGTACCTGCCCACACCCCTGTCCGTGCCAGTACCTACCCACACCACTGTCTGTGCCAGTACCTGCACTTGCCCACACCCCTGTCCGTGCCAGTACCTACCCACACCCCTGTCCGTGCCAGTACCTGCACCTACCCACAACCCTGTCCATGCCAGTACCTGCACCTGCCCACACCCCTGTCCGTGCCAGCACCTGCCCACACGCCTGTCTGCGCCAGTACCTGCACTTGCCCACACCGCAGTCTGTGCCAGCACCTACCCACACCCCTGTCCGTGCCAGCACCTGCCCACTACCCTGTCCGTGCCAGCACCTGCACCTACCCACACCCCTGTCCGTGCCAGTACCTACACACACCCCTGTCCGTGCCAGTACCTACCCACATCCGTCCGTGCCAGTACTTACCCACTCCCCTGTCCGTGACAGCTCCTGCACCTGCCCAACCCTCTGTCTGTGCCAACACCTGCCCACACCCCTGTCCGTGCCAGTACCTACCCACACCCGTCTGTGCCAGTAGCTACCCACACCCCTGTCTGTGACAGCACCTACCCACACCCCTGTCTGTGCCAGTACCTGCACCCACCCACACACCTGTCTGTGACAGCACCTACCCACACCCTGTCCATGCCAGTACCTACCCACACCCCTGTCCGTGCCAGTACCGACCCACACCCCTGTCCGTGCCAACACCTGCCCACACCCCTGTCCGTGCCAGCACCTGCCCACACCCCTGTCCGTGCCAGCACCTGCCCACACACCTGTCCGTGCCAGCACCTGCCCAAACCCCTGTCCGTGACAGCACCTGCCCACACCCCTGTCCGTGACAGCACCTACCCACAACCTGTCCATGCCAGTACCTGCCCACACCCCTGTCTGTGCCAGTACCTGCACCTACCCACACCCCTGTCCGTGACAGCACCTACCCACACCCCTGTCCATGCCAGTACCTGCACCTGCCCACAACCCTGTCCGTGCCAGCACCTACCCACACCCCTGTCCGTGCCAGCACCTACCCACACCCCTGTCCGTGCCAGCACCTACCCACATCCCTGTCCGTGCAAGTACCTACCCACACCCCTGTCCATGCCAGTACCTGCACCTGCCCACAACCCTGTCCGTGCCAGCAGCTGCACCTATGAACACCCCTGTCCGTGCCAACACCTACCCACACCCATCCGTGCCAGTACCTACACACACCCCTGACCGTGCCAGTACCTACACACACCCCTGTCCGTGCCAGTACCTGCACCTGCCCACACCCATGTCCGTGCCAGCACCTGCCCACACCCGTCTGTGCCAGTAGCTGCACCTGCCCACACCGCTGTCTGTGCCTGCAACTACCCTCACCCCTGTCCGTGCCAGCACCTGCCCACACCCATTTGTGCCAGTACCGACACACACCCCTGTCCATGCCAGTACCTACCCACACACCTGTCTGTGCCAGCACCTACCCACACCCCTGTCCGTGCCAGTACCTGCCCACACCCCTGTCCGTGCCAGTACCTGCCCACATCCCTGTCCGTGCCAGTACCTACCCACACCACTGTCTGTGCCAGTACCTGCACTTGCCCACACCCCTGTCCGTGCCAGTACCTACCCACACCCCTGTCCGTGCCAGTACCTGCACCTACCCACACCCCTGTCCGTGCCAGTACCTGCACCTGCCCACACCCCTGTCCGTGCCAGCACCTGCCCACACCCCTGTCTGCGCCAGTACCTGCACTTGCCCACACCGCAGTCTGTGCCAGCACCTACCCACACCCCTGTCCGTGCCAGCACCTGCCCACACCCCTGTCCGTGCCAGCACCTGCACCTACCCACACCCCTGTCCGTGCCAGTACCTACACACACCCCTGTCCGTGCCAGTACCTACACACACCCCTGTCCGCGCCAGTACCTACCCACATCCGTCCGTGCCAGTACTTACCCACTCCCCTGTCCGTGACAGCTCCTGCACCTGCCCAACCCTCTGTCTGTGCCAACACCTGCCCACACCCCTGTCCGTGCCAGTACCTACCCACACCGGTCTATGCCAGTAGCTACCCACACCCCTGTCCGTGACAGCACCTACCCACACCCTGTCCATGCCAGTACCTACCCACACCCCTGTCCGTGCCAGCACCGACCCACACCCCTGTCCGTGCCAACACCTGCCCACACCCCTGTCCGTGCCAGCACCTGCCCACACCCCTGTCCGTGCCAGCACCTGCCCACACCCCTGTCCGTGCCAGCACCTGCCCACACCCCTGTCCGTGCCAGCACCTGCCCACACCCCTGTCCGTGCCAGCACCTGCCCACACCCCTGTCCGTGCCAGCACCTGCCCACACCCCTGTCCGTGCCAGCACCTGCCCACACCCCTGTCCGTGACAGCACCTGCCCATACTCCTGTCCGTGACAGCACCTGCCCACACCCTGTCCGTGCCAGCACCTGCACCTACCCACACCCCTGTCCGTGGCAGTACCTACACACACCCGTCTGTGCCAGCACCTACCCACACCCCTGTCCATGCCAGTACCTGCCCACACCCCTGTCCGTGCCAGTACCTGCCCACATCCCTGTCCGTGCCAGTACCTGCCCACACCCCTGTCCGTGCCAGTACCTACCCACACCACTGTCTGTGCCAGTACCTGCACTTGCCCACACCCCTGTCCGTGCCAGTACATACCCACACCCCTGTCCGTGCCAGTACCTGCACCTACCCACACCCCTGTCCGTGCCAGTACCTGCACCTGCCCACACCCCTGTCCGTGCCAGCACCTGCCCACACCCCTGTCTGCGCCAGTACCTGCACCTGCCCACACCCCTGTCCGTGCCAGCACCTACCCACACCCCTGTCCGTGCCAGCTCCTGCACCTGCCCAACCCTCTGTGCCAACACCTGCCCAACCCCTGTCCGTGCCATTACCTACACACATCCCTGTCTGTGTCAACACCTGCCCACATGCCTGTCCATGCCAACACCTACCCAGACCCCTGTCCGTGCCAGCTCCTGCACCTGCCCAACCCTCTGTCTGTGCCAACACCTACCCACACCCCTGTCCGTGCCAGCACCTACCCACACCCCTGTCCGTGACAGCACCTACCCACACCCTGTCCGTGCCAGTACCTACCCACACCCCTGTCCGTGCCAGTACCTGCACCTACCCACACCCCTGTCCGTGCCAGCACCTACCCACACCCCTGTCCGTGCCTGTACCTACCCACACCCGTCTGTGCCTGTACCTACCCACACCCCTGTCCGTGCCAGCAACTGCCCACACCCGTCTGTGCCAGTATCTGCCCACAACCCTGTCCATGCCAGCTCCTGCACGTGCCCACACCCCTGTCCGTGCCAGTACCTACACACATCCCTGTCTGTGCCAACACCTGCCCACACCCGTCCGTGCCAGTACCTACACACATCCCTGTCTGTGCCAACACCTGCCCACACCCCTGTCCGTGCCAGTACCTACCCACACCCCTGTCCATGCCAGTACCTGCACCTACCCACACCCCTGTCCGTGCCAGTACCTGCACCTGCCCACACCCCTGTCCGTGCCAGCACCTGCCCACACCCGTCTGCGCCAGTACCTGCACTTGCCCACACCGCAGTCTGTGCCAGCACCTACCCACACCCCTGTCCGTGCCAGCACCTGCCCACACCCCTGTCCGTGCCAGTACCTACACACACTCCTGTCCGTGCCAGTACCTACCCACACCCCTGTCCGTGCCAGTACCGACCCACACCCCTGTCCGTGCCAGTACCGTCCCACACCCCTGTCCGTGCCAACACCTGCCCACACCCCTGTCCGTGCCAGCACCTGCCCACACCCCTGTCCGTGCCAGCACCTGCCCACACCCCTGTCCGTGCCAGCACCTGCCCACACCCCTGTCCGTGCCAGCACCTGCCCACACCCCTGTCCGTGCCAGCACCTGCACCTACCCACACCCCTGTCCGTGCCAGTACCTACACACACCCCTGTCCGTGCCAGTACCTACCCACATCCGTCCGTGCCAGTACTTACCCACTCCCCTGTCCGTGACAGCTCCTGCACCTGCCCAACCCTCTGTCTGTGCCAACACCTGCCCACACCCCTGTCCGTGCCAGTACCTACCCACACCCGTCTGTGCCAGTAGCTACCCACACCCCTGTCCGTGACAGCACCTACCCACACCCCTGTCTGTGCCAGTACCTGCACCCACCCACACCCCTGTCCGTGACAGCACCTACCCACACCCTGTCCATGCCAGTACCTACCCACACCCCTGTCCGTGCCAGTACCGACCCACACCCCTGTCCGTGCCAACACCTGCCCACACCCCTGTCCGTGCCAACACCTGCCCACACCCCTGTCCGTGCCAGCACCTGCCCACACCCCTGTCCGTGCCAGCACCTGCCCACACCCCTGTCCGTGCCAGCACCTGCCCACACCCCTGTTCGTGACAGCACCTGCCCACACCCCTGTCCGTGACAGCACCTGCCCACACCCTGTCCGTGCGAGTACCTGCCCACACCCCTGTCTGTGCCAGTACCTGCACCTACCCACACCCCTGTCCGTGCCAGCACCTACCCACACCCCTGTCCGTGCCAGCTCCTGCACCTGCCCAACCCTGTGTCTGTGCCAACACCTGCCCAACCCCTGTCCGTGCCAGTACCTACACACATCCCTGTCTGTGCCAACACCTGCCCACACGCCTGTCCGTGCCAACACCTACCCACACGCCTGTCCGTGCCAGCACCTACCTACACCCCTGTCCGTGACAGCACCTACCCACACCCCTGTCCGTGACAGCACCTATCCACACCCCTGTCCGTGCCAGTACCTGCACCTGCCCACACCCTGTCTGTGACAGGACCTGCCCACACCCCTGTCTGTGCCAGTACCTACACACACCCCGGTCCGTGCCAGTACCTACCCACACACCTGTCTGTGCCAGCACCTACCCACACCCCTGTCCATGCCAGTAGCTGCACCAACCCACACCCCTGTCCGTGCCAGTACCTGCCCACACCCCTGTCCGTGCCAGTACCTGCCCACACCCTGTCCCTGCCAGTACCTGCCCACACCCATCTGTGCCAGTACCTGCACCTACCCACACCCCTGTCCGTGACAGCACCTACCCACACCCTGTCCGTGCCAGCACCTACCCACACCCGTCCGTGCCAGTACCTACCCACACCCCTGTCCGTGCCAGCACCTGCCCACACCCTTGTCCGTGCCAGTACCTGCCCACACCCCTGTCCGTGCCAGTACCTGCCCACACCCCTGTCCGTGCCAGTACCTGCCCACACCCCTGTCCGTGCCAGTACCTGCCCACACCCCTGTCCGTGCCAGTACCTACCCACACCACTGTCTGTGCCAGTACCTGCACCTGCCCACACCCCTGTCCGTGCCAGTACCTACCCACACCCCTGTCCGTGCCAGTACCTGCACCTACCCACACCCCTGTCCGTGCCAGTACCTGCACCTGCCCACACCACTGTCCGTGCCAGCCCCTGCCCACACCCCTGTCTGCACCAGTACCTGCACCTGCCCCTGCCCACACCGCAGTCTGTGCCAGCACCTACCCACACCCCTGACCGTGCCAGCACCTACCCACGCCCCTGTCCGTGCCAGCACCTACCCACACCCCTGTCTGTGCCAGCACCTACCCACACCCCTGTCCGTGCCAGTACCAACACACACCCCTGTCTGTGCCAGCACCTGCCCACACCCGTCTGTGCCAGTACCTAGACACGTCCCTGTCTGTGCCAACACCTGCCAACACCCCTGTCCGAGCCAACACCTACCCACATCCCTGTCCGTGCCAGCACCTACCCAGACCCCTGTCCGTGCCAGTACCTACCCACACCCGTCCGTGACAGCACCTACCCACACCCTGTCCATGCCAGCACCTACCCACACCCCTGTCCGTGTCAGTACCTGCACCTGCCCACACCCTGTCCGTGACAGCACCTGCCCACACCCCTGTCTGTGCCAACACCTGCCCACACGCCTGTCCGTGCCAACACCTGCCCACACGCCTGTCCGTGCCAGCACTTACCCACACCCCTGTCCGTGACAGCACCTACCCACACCCCGGTCCATGCCAGCACCTACCCACACCCCTGTCAGTGCCAGTACCTGCACCTGCCCACACCCTGTCCGTGACAGGACCTGCCCACACCTCTGTCTCTGCCAGTACCTACACACACCCCTGTCCGTACCAGCACCTGCCCACACCCGTGTCAATGCCAGCACCTACCCACACCCCTGTCCGTGCCAGTACCTACCCACACCCCTGTCTGTGCCAGCACCTACCCACACCCCTGTCCGTGCCAGTACCTGCACCTGGCCACAGCTCTGTCCATGCCAGTACCTGCACCAACCCACACCCCTGTCCGTGCCAGCACCTGCCCACACCCCTGTCCGTGCCAACACCTGCCCACACCCCTGTCCGTGCCAACACCTGCCCACACCCCTGTCCGTGCCAACACCTGCCCACACCCCTGTCCGTGCCAGCACCTGCCCACACCCCTGTCCGTGCCAGCACCTGCCCACACCCCTGTCCGTGCCAGCACCTGCCCACACCCCTGTCCGTGCCAGCACCTGCCCACACCCCTGTCCGTGCCAGCACCTGCCCACACCCCTGTCCGTGCCAGCACCTGCCCACACCCCTGTCCGTGCCAGCACCTGCCCACACCCCTGTCCGTGCCAGCACCTGCCCACACCCCTGTCCGTGCCAGCACCTGCCCACACCCCTGTCCGTGCCAGCACCTGCCCACACCCCTGTCCGTGCCAGCACCTGCCCACACCCCTGTCCGTGCCAGCACCTGCCCACACCCCTGTCCGTGCCAGCACCTGCCCACACCCCTGTCCGTGCCAGCACCTGCCCACACCCCTGTCCGTGCCAGCACCTGCCCACACCCCTGTCCGTGCCAGCACCTGCCCACACCCCTGTCCGTGCCAGCACCTGCCCACACCCCTGTCCGTGCCAGCACCTGCCCACACCCCTGTCCGTGCCAGCACCTGCCCACACCCCTGTCCGTGCCAGCACCTGCCCACACCCCTGTCCGTGCCTGTACCTGCCCACACCCCTGTCCGTGCCAGCGCCTGCCCACACCCCTGTCCGTGCCAGCACCTACCCACACCCCTGTCCGTGCCAGCACCTGCCCACACCCCTGTCCGTGCCAGCACCTGCCCACACCCCTGTCCGTGCCAGCACCTGCCCACACCCCTGTCCGTGCCAGCACCTGCCCACAACCCTGTCCGTGCCAACACCTGCCCACAACCCTGTCAGTGCCAGCACCTGCCCACAACCCTGTCCGTGCCAGTACCTGCCCACAACCCTGTCCGTGCCAGTACCTGCCCACACCCCTGTCCGTGCCAGTACCTGCACCTGCCCACACACCTGTCCATGCCAGTACCTACCCACACCCCTGTCCGTGCCAGTACCTGCACCTGCCCACACACCTGTCCATGCCAGTACCTACCCACACCCCTGTCCGTGCCAGTACCTACCCACACCCCTGTCCGTGGCAGTACCTGCACCTACCCAAACCCCTGTCTGTGCCAGTACCTGAACCTATCCACACCCCTGTCCGTGCCAGCACCAGTACCTACCCACAACCCTGTCCGTGCCACCACCAGTACCTACCCACAACCCTGTCCGTGCCAGTACCTACCCACAACCCTGTCCGTGCCAGTACCTACCCACACCCCTGTCCGTGCCAGTACCTAGCCACACACTTGTCCGTGCCAGCACCAGTACCTGCCCACACCCCTGTCCGTGACAGCACTTGCCCTGGCGCACGCATTCCTGGCTCTGCCTGCACTATATTGATATATTTTTGTTAGGTAAGAATGTTAAGGTTAATGGAACCATGAAGACTAGATGGAATTCAGATGCTGATGAATGACATACACTTCATATAACTGACATACAGCTCTCTCACGACTCACTGGGGATAGTGCGCTGTAATATCAAGTCCCACTGTTCCCTGAGCCACAACAAATGAAAATTTTGATCAAACCACCAGATTGTCCCAATTCTACCTAACTGTTTAATTTAGGTTAACAGGATACGAGCACCAAGTTTGTAAACTTAATAAGTAAATAACAAATTGAACAAATTGTCATTAACCAGTGGCAAAAGAAAGAAATATGAATTGCTAATTTCTAACTCTATAACCTAAACTCTACCCCTTCTTAAATCCCTATACACGCACATACCAAACACAAAAGACACACAAAAAACATGGATTTTAAGGGTGGGATAAAACCATTCAATATCACCAATTCCAGAGTATGGGATTCGATGGGTTGATTTTGATCAACGTCTTCCAAACTCCTTTCCGTTCTTGCTGATGACACGAGATGGTCTTCCCCAGTGCAGGCTGTAAAGTTATTATGGGGTTTATTACTGCCACAGTGCAGGCTGTAAAGTTATTATGGGGGTTTATTACTGCCCCAGTGCAGGCTGTAAAGTTATTATGGGGTTTATTGCTGCCCCAGTGCAGGCTGTAAAGTTATTATGGGGGTTTATTGCTGCCCCAGTGCAGACTGTAAAGTTATTATGGGGGTTTATTACTGCCCCAGTGCAGGCTGTAAAGTTATTATGGGGGTTTATTACTGCCCCAGTGCAGGCTGTAAAGTTATTATGGGGTTTATTGCTGCCCCAGTGCAGGCTGTAAAGTTATTATGGGGGTTTATTACTGCCCCAGAGAGGCTGTAAAGTTATTATGGGGGTTTATTACTGCCCCAGTGCAGGCTATAAAGTTATTATGGGGGTTTATTACTGCCCCAGTGCAGGCTCTAAAGTTATTATGGGGTTTATTACTGCCCCAGTGCAGGCTGTAAAGTTATTATGGGGGCTTATTACTGCCCCAGTGCAGGCTGTAAAGTTATTATGGGGGTTTATTACTGCCCCAGTGCAGGCTGTAAAGTTATTATGGGGGTTTATTACTGCCCCAGTGTGCAGGCTGTAAAATTATTATGGGGGTTTATTACTGCCCCAGTGCAGGCTGTAAAGTTATTATGGGGGTTTATTGCTGCCCCAGTGCAGGCTGTAAAGTTATTATGGGGGTTCATTGCTGCCCCAGTGCAGGCTGTAAAGTTATTATGGGGGTTCATTGCTGCCCCAGTGCAGACTGTAAAGTTATTATGGGGGTTTATTACTGCCCCAGTGCAGGCTGTAAAGTTATTATGGGGGTTTATTACTGCCCCAGTGCAGGCTGTAAAGTTATTATGGGGGTTTATTACTGCCCCAGTGCAGGCTGTAAAGTTATTATGGGGTTTATTGCTGCCCCAGTGCAGGCTGTAAAGTTATTATGGGGGTTTATTACTGCCCCAGAGAGGCTGTAAAGTTATTATGGGGGTTTATTACTGCCCCAGTGCAGGCTATAAAGTTATTATGGGGGTTTATTACTGCCCCAGTGCAGGCTGTAAAGTTATTATGGGGTTTATTACTGCCCCAGTGCAGGCTGTAAAGTTATTATGGGGTTTATTACTGCCCCAGTGCAGGCTTTAAAGTTATTATGGGGTTTATTATTGCCCCAGTGCAGGCTGTAAAGTTGTTATGGGGGGTTATTGCTGCCCTAGACAGGCTGTAAAGTTATTATGGGGGTTCATTACAGCCTGCACTGGGGCAGTAAAGTTATTATGGGGGTTCATTACTGCCCCAGTGCAGGCTGTAAAGTTATTATGGGGTTTATTGCTGCCCCAGTGCAGGCTGTAAAGTTATTATGGGGGTTTATTACTGCCCCAGTGCAGGCTGTAAAGTTATTATGGGGGTTTATTGCTGCCCTAGACAGGCTGTAAAATTATTATGGGGGTTTATTACTGCCCCAGTGCAGGCTGTAAAGTTATTATGGGGGTTTATTACTGCCCCAGTGCAGGCTGTAAAGTTATTATGGGGGTTTATTACTGCCCCAGTGCAGGCTGTAAAGTTATTATGGGGTTTATTGCTGCCCCAGTGCAGGCTGTAAAGTTATTATGGGGGTTTATTACTGCCCCAGAGAGGCTGTAAAGTTATTATGGGGGTTTATTACTGCCCCAGTGCAGGCTGTAAAGTTATTATGGGGTTTATTACTGCCCCAGTGCAGGCTGTAAAGTTATTATGGGGTTTATTACTGCCCCAGTGCAGGCTTTAAAGTTATTATGGGGTTTATTATTGCCCCAGTGCAGTCTGTAAAGTTATTATGGGGGTTTATTGCTGCCCCAGTGCAGGCTGTAAAGTTATTATGGGGGTTTATTACTGCCCCAGTGCAGGCTTTAAAGTTATTATGGGGTTTATTATTGCCCCAGTGCAGTCTGTAAAGTTATTATGGGGTTTATTGCTGCCCCAGTGCAGGCTGTAAAGTTATTATGGGGGTTTATTACTGCCCCAGTGCAGGCTGTAAAGTTATTATGGGGATTATTGCTGCCCCAGTGCAGGCTGTAAAGTTGTTATGGGGGGTTATTGCTGCCCTAGACAGGCTGTAAAGTTATTATGGGGGTTCATTACTGCCCCAGTGCAGGCTGTAAAGTTATTATGGGGGTTCATTACTGCCCCAGTGCAGGCTGTAAAGTTATTATGGGGTTTATTGCTGCCCCAGTGCAGGCTGTAAAGTTATTATGGGGGTTTATTACTGCCCCAGTGCAGGCTGTAAAGTTATTATGGGGGTTTATTGCTGCCCTAGACAGGCTGTAAAATTATTATGGGGGTTTATTGCTGCCCCAGTGCAGGCTGTAAAGTTATTATGGGGTTTATTACTGCCCCAGTGCAGGCTTTAAAGTTATTATGGGGTTTATTATTGCCCCAGTGCAGTCTGTAAAGTTATTATGGGGTTTATTGCTGCCCCAGTGCAGGCTGTAAAGTTATTATGGGGTTTATTACTGCCCCAGTGCAGGCTGTAAAGTTATTATGGGGTTTATTACTGCCCCAGTGCAGGCTTTAAAGTTATTATGGGGTTTATTATTGCCCCAGTGCAGTCTGTAAAGTTATTATGGGGGTTTATTGCTGCCCCAGTGCAGGCTGTAAAGTTATTATGGGGGTTTATTAATGCCCCAGTGCAGGCTTTAAAGTTATTATGGGGTTTATTATTGCCCCAGTGCAGTCTGTAAAGTTATTATGGGGTTTATTACAGCCTGCACTGGGGCAGCAAAGTTATTATGGGGTTTATTACTGCCCCAGTGCAGGCTGTAAAGTTATTACGGGGGTTTATTACTGCCCCAGTGCAGGCTGTAAAGTTATTATGGGGGTTTATTGCTGCCCCAGTGCAGGCTGTAAAGTTATTATGGGGGTTTATTACTACAGCCTGCACTGGGGCAAAGTTATTATGGGGGTTTATTACTGCCCCAGACAGGCTGTAAAGTTATTATGGGGGGTTTATTACTGCCCCAGTGCAGGCTTTAAAGTTATTATGGGGTTTATTATTGCCCCAGTGCAGTCTGTAAAGTTATTATGGGGGTTTATTGCTGCCCCAGTGCAGGCTGTAAAGTTATTATGGGGGTTTATTACTGCCCCAGTGCAGGCTTTAAAGTTATTATGGGGTTTATTATTGCCCCAGTGCAGTCTGTAAAGTTATTATGGGGTTTATTACAGCCTGCACTGGGGCAGCAAAGTTATTATGGGGTTTATTACTGCCCCAGTGCAGGCTGTAAAGTTATTATGGGGATTATTGCTGCCCCAGTGCAAGCTGTAAAGTTATTATGGGGGGTTATTGCTGCCCTAGACAGGCTGTAAAGTTATTATGGGGGTTTATTACTGCCCCAGCGCAGGCTGTAAAGTTATTATGGGGGTTTATTGCTGCCCCAGTGCAGGCTGTAAAGTTATTATGGGGGTTTATTACTACAGCCTGCACTGGGGCATAGTTATTATGGGGGTTTATTACTGCCCAGACAGGCTGTAAAGTTATTATGGGGGGTTTATTGCTGCCCCAGTGCAGGCTGTAAAGTTATTATGGGGGTTTATTGCTGCCCAAGTGCAGGCTGTAAAGTTATTATGGGGGTTTATTGCTGCCCTAGTGCAGGCTGTAAAGTTATTATGGGGTTTATTACTGCCCCAGTGCAGGCTGTAAAGTTATTATGGGGTTTTTTGCTGCCCCAGTGCAGGCTGTAAAGTTATTATGGGGTTTATTACTGCCCCAGTGCAGGCTGTAAAGTTATTATGGGGGTTTATTACTACAGCCTGCACTGGGGCAAAGTTATTATGGGGGTTTTTGCTGCCCCAATGCAGGCTGTAAAGTTATTATGGGGTTTATTACTGCCCCAGTGCAGGCTGTAAAGTTATTATGGGGGTTTATTACTACAGCCTGCACTGGGGCAAAGTTATTATGGGGGTTTATTACTGCCCCGGACAGGCTGTAAAGTTATTATGGGGGGTTTATTGCTGCCCCAGTGCAGGCTGTAAAGTTATTATGGGGTTTATTACTGCCCCCGTGCAGGCTGTAAAGTTATTATGGGGGTTTTTGCTGCCCCAGTGCAGGCTGTAAAGTTATTATGGGGTTTATTACTGCCCCAGTGCAGTCTGTAAAGTTATTATGGGGGTTTATTGCTGCCCCAGTGCAGGCTGTAAAGTTATTATGGGGTTTATTGCTGCCCCAGTGCAGGCTGTAAAGTTATTATGGGGGTTTATTACTGCCCCAGTGCAGGCTGTAAAGTTATTATGGGGGTTTATTACTGCCCCAGTGCAGGCTGTAAAGTTATTATGCGGGTTTATTACTGCCCCAGTGCAGGCTGTAAAGTTATTATGGGGGTTTATTACTGCCCCAGTGCAGGCTGTAAAGTTATTATGGGGGTTTATTGCTGCCCCAGTGCCGGCTGTAAAGTTATTATGGGGGTTTATTACTGCCCCAGAGAGGCTGTAAAGTTATTATGGGGGTTTATTACTGCCCCAGTGCAGGCTATAAAGTTATTATGGGGGTTTATTACTGCCCCAGTGCAGGCTGTAAAGTTATTATGGGGTTTATTACTGCCCCAGTGCAGGCTGTAAAGTTATTATGGGGTTTATTACTGCCCCAGTGCAGGCTTTAAAGTTATTATGGGGTTTATTATTGCCCCAGTGCAGGCTGTAAAGTTGTTATGGGGGGTTATTGCTGCCCTAGACAGGCTGTAAAGTTATTATGGGGGTTCATTACAGCCTGCACTGGGGCAGTAAAGTTATTATGGGGGTTCATTACTGCCCCAGTGCAGGCTGTAAAGTTATTATGGGGTTTATTGCTGCCCCAGTGCAGGCTGTAAAGTTATTATGGGGGTTTATTACTGCCCCAGTGCAGGCTGTAAAGTTATTATGGGGGTTTATTGCTGCCCTAGACAGGCTGTAAAATTATTATGGGGGTTTATTACTGCCCCAGGGCAGGCTGTAAAGTTATTATGGGGGTTTATTACTGCCCCAGTGCAGGCTGTAAAGTTATTATGGGGGTTTATTACTGCCCCAGTGCAGGCTGTAAAGTTATTATGGGGTTTATTGCTGCCCCAGTGCAGGCTGTAAAGTTATTATGGGGGTTTATTACTGCCCCAGAGAGGCTGTAAAGTTATTATGGGGGTTTATTACTGCCCCAGTGCAGGCTGTAAAGTTATTATGGGGTTTATTACTGCCCCAGTGCAGGCTGTAAAGTTATTATGGGGTTTATTACTGCCCCAGTGCAGGCTTTAAAGTTATTATGGGGTTTATTATTGCCCCAGTGCAGTCTGTAAAGTTATTATGGGGGTTTATTGCTGCCCCAGTGCAGGCTGTAAAGTTATTATGGGGGTTTATTACTGCCCCAGTGCAGGCTTTAAAGTTATTATGGGGTTTATTATTGCCCCAGTGCAGTCTGTAAAGTTATTATGGGGTTTATTGCTGCCCCAGTGCAGGCTGTAAAGTTATTATGGGGGTTTATTACTGCCCCAGTGCAGGCTGTAAAGTTATTATGGGGATTATTGCTGCCCCAGTGCAGGCTGTAAAGTTGTTATGGGGGGTTATTGCTGCCCTAGACAGGCTGTAAAGTTATTATGGGGGTTCATTACTGCCCCAGTGCAGGCTGTAAAGTTATTATGGGGGTTCATTACTGCCCCAGTGCAGGCTGTAAAGTTATTATGGGGTTTATTGCTGCCCCAGTGCAGGCTGTAAAGTTATTATGGGGGTTTATTACTGCCCCAGTGCAGGCTGTAAAGTTATTATGGGGGTTTATTGCTGCCCTAGACAGGCTGTAAAATTATTATGGGGGTTTATTGCTGCCCCAGT
This sequence comes from Isurus oxyrinchus, assembly GCA_026770705.1. Classification (NCBI taxonomy): domain Eukaryota; kingdom Metazoa; phylum Chordata; class Chondrichthyes; order Lamniformes; family Lamnidae; genus Isurus; species Isurus oxyrinchus. The sequence continues at coordinate 179,349,928 of JANJGN010000006.1, read as the reverse complement.
GCAGGCTGTAAAGTTATTATGGGGTTTATTACTGCCCCAGTGCAGGCTTTAAAGTTATTATGGGGTTTATTATTGCCCCAGTGCAGTCTGTAAAGTTATTATGGGGTTTATTGCTGCCCCAGTGCAGGCTGTAAAGTTATTATGGGGTTTATTACTGCCCCAGTGCAGGCTGTAAAGTTATTATGGGGTTTATTACTGCCCCAGTGCAGGCTTTAAAGTTATTATGGGGTTTATTATTGCCCCAGTGCAGTCTGTAAAGTTATTATGGGGGTTTATTGCTGCCCCAGTGCAGGCTGTAAAGTTATTATGGGGGTTTATTAATGCCCCAGTGCAGGCTTTAAAGTTATTATGGGGTTTATTATTGCCCCAGTGCAGTCTGTAAAGTTATTATGGGGTTTATTACAGCCTGCACTGGGGCAGCAAAGTTATTATGGGGTTTATTACTGCCCCAGTGCAGGCTGTAAAGTTATTATGGGGGTTTATTACTGCCCCAGTGCAGGCTGTAAAGTTATTATGGGGGTTTATTGCTGCCCCAGTGCAGGCTGTAAAGTTATTATGGGGGTTTATTACTACAGCCTGCACTGGGGCAAAGTTATTATGGGGGTTTATTACTGCCCCAGACAGGCTGTAAAGTTATTATGGGGGGTTTATTACTGCCCCAGTGCAGGCTTTAAAGTTATTATGGGGTTTATTATTGCCCCAGTGCAGTCTGTAAAGTTATTATGGGGGTTTATTGCTGCCCCAGTGCAGGCTGTAAAGTTATTATGGGGGTTTATTACTGCCCCAGTGCAGGCTTTAAAGTTATTATGGGGTTTATTATTGCCCCAGTGCAGTCTGTAAAGTTATTATGGGGTTTATTACAGCCTGCACTGGGGCAGCAAAGTTATTATGGGGTTTATTACTGCCCCAGTGCAGGCTGTAAAGTTATTATGGGGATTATTGCTGCCCCAGTGCAAGCTGTAAAGTTATTATGGGGGGTTATTGCTGCCCTAGACAGGCTGTAAAGTTATTATGGGGGTTTATTACTGCCCCAGCGCAGGCTGTAAAGTTATTATGGGGGTTTATTGCTGCCCCAGTGCAGGCTGTAAAGTTATTATGGGGGTTTATTACTACAGCCTGCACTGGGGCATAGTTATTATGGGGGTTTATTACTGCCCAGACAGGCTGTAAAGTTATTATGGGGGGTTTATTGCTGCCCCAGTGCAGGCTGTAAAGTTATTATGGGGGTTTATTGCTGCCCAAGTGCAGGCTGTAAAGTTATTATGGGGGTTTATTGCTGCCCTAGTGCAGGCTGTAAAGTTATTATGGGGTTTATTACTGCCCCAGTGCAGGCTGTAAAGTTATTATGGGGTTTTTTGCTGCCCCAGTGCAGGCTGTAAAGTTATTATGGGGTTTATTACTGCCCCAGTGCAGGCTGTAAAGTTATTATGGGGGTTTATTACTACAGCCTGCACTGGGGCAAAGTTATTATGGGGGTTTTTGCTGCCCCAATGCAGGCTGTAAAGTTATTATGGGGTTTATTACTGCCCCAGTGCAGGCTGTAAAGTTATTATGGGGGTTTATTACTACAGCCTGCACTGGGGCAAAGTTATTATGGGGGTTTATTACTGCCCCGGACAGGCTGTAAAGTTATTATGGGGGGTTTATTGCTGCCCCAGTGCAGGCTGTAAAGTTATTATGGGGTTTATTACTGCCCCCGTGCAGGCTGTAAAGTTATTATGGGGGTTTTTGCTGCCCCAGTGCAGGCTGTAAAGTTATTATGGGGTTTATTACTGCCCCAGTGCAGTCTGTAAAGTTATTATGGGGGTTTATTGCTGCCCCAGTGCAGGCTGTAAAGTTATTATGGGGTTTATTGCTGCCCCAGTGCAGGCTGTAAAGTTATTATGGGGGTTTATTACTGCCCCAGTGCAGGCTGTAAAGTTATTATGGGGGTTTATTACTGCCCCAGTGCAGGCTGTAAAGTTATTATGCGGGTTTATTACTGCCCCAGTGCAGGCTGTAAAGTTATTATGGGGGTTTATTACTGCCCCAGTGCAGGCTGTAAAGTTATTATGGGGGTTTATTGCTGCCCCAGTGCCGGCTGTAAAGTTATTATGGGGGTTTATTGCTGCCCCAGTGCAGGCTGTAAAGTTATTATGGGGGTTTATTGCTGCCCCAGTGCAGGCTGTAAAGTTATTATGGGGGTTTATTACTGCCCCAGTGCAGGCTGTAAAGTTATTATGGGGGTTTATTACTGCCCCCGTGCAGGCTGTAAAGTTATTATGGGGGTTTATTACTGCCCCAGTGCAGGCTGTAAAGTTATTATGGGGGTTTATTGCTGCCCCAGTGCCGGCTGTAAAGTTATTATGGGGGTTTATTACTGCCCCAGTGCCGGCTGTAAAGTTATTATGGGGGTTAATTGCTGCCCCAGTGCCGGCTGTAAAGTTATTATGGGGGTTAATTGCTGCCCCAGTGCCGGCTGTAAAGTTATTATGGGGGTTTATTACTGCCCCAGTGCAGGCTGTAAAGTTATTATGGGGGTTTATTACTGCCCCAGTGCAGGCTGTAAAGTTATTATGGGGGTTTATTAATGCCCCAGTGCAGGCTGTAAAGTTATTATGGGGGTTTATTACTGCCCCAGTGCAGGCTGTAAAGTTATTATGGGGGTTTATTGCTGCCCCAGTGCAGGCTGTAAAGTTATTATGGGGGTTTATTACTGCCCCAGTGCCGGCTGTAAAGTTATTATGGGGGTTTATTACTGCCCCAGTGCAGGCTGTAAAGTTATTATGGGGGTTTATTACTGCCCCAGTGCAGGCTGTAAAGTTATTATGGGGGTTTATTACTGCCCCAGACAGGCTGTAAAGTTATTATGGGGTTTATTACTGCCCCAGTGCAGGCTGTAAAGTTATTATGGGGTTTTTTGCTGCCCCAGTGCAGGCTGTAAAGTTATTATGGGGTTTATTACTGCCCCAGTGCAGGCTGTAAAGTTATTATGGGGGTTTATTACTACAGCCTGCACTGGGGCAAAGTTATTATGGGGGTTTTTGCTGCCCCAATGCAGGCTGTAAAGTTATTATGGGGTTTATTACTGCCCCAGTGCAGGCTGTAAAGTTATTATGGGGGTTTATTACTACAGCCTGCACTGGGGCAAAGTTATTATGGGGGTTTATTACTGCCCCGGACAGGCTGTAAAGTTATTATGGGGGGTTTATTGCTGCCCCAGTGCAGGCTGTAAAGTTATTATGGGGTTTATTACTGCCCCCGTGCAGGCTGTAAAGTTATTATGGGGGTTTTTGCTGCCCCAGTGCAGGCTGTAAAGTTATTATGGGGTTTATTACTGCCCCAGTGCAGTCTGTAAAGTTATTATGGGGGTTTATTGCTGCCCCAGTGCAGGCTGTAAAGTTATTATGGGGTTTATTGCTGCCCCAGTGCAGGCTGTAAAGTTATTATGGGGGTTTATTACTGCCCCAGTGCAGGCTGTAAAGTTATTATGGGGGTTTATTACTGCCCCAGTGCAGGCTGTAAAGTTATTATGCGGGTTTATTACTGCCCCAGTGCAGGCTGTAAAGTTATTATGGGGGTTTATTACTGCCCCAGTGCAGGCTGTAAAGTTATTATGGGGGTTTATTACTGCCCCAGTGCAGGCTGTAAAGTTATTATGGGGGTTTATTGCTGCCCCAGTGCAGGCTGTAAAGTTATTATGGGGGTTTATTACTGCCCCAGTGCCGGCTGTAAAGTTATTATGGGGGTTTATTACTGCCCCAGTGCAGGCTGTAAAGTTATTATGGGGGTTTATTACTGCCCCAGTGCAGGCTGTAAAGTTATTATGGGGGTTTATTACTGCCCCAGACAGGCTGTAAAGTTATTATGGGGGTTTATTACTGCCCCAGACAGGCTGTAAAGTTATTATGGGGGTTTATTGCTGCCCCAGTGCAGGCTGTAAAGTTATTATGGGGTTTATTACTGCCCCAGTGCAGGCTGTAAAGTTATTATGGGGGTTTTTGCTGCCCCAGTGCAGGCTGTAAAGTTATTATGGGGTTTATTACTGCCCCAGTGCAGGCTGTAAAGTTATTATGGGGTTTATTGCTGCCCCAGTGCAGGCTGTAAAGTTATTATGGGGGTTTATTACTGCCCCAGTGCAGGCTGTAAAGTTATTATGGGGGTTTTTGCTGCCCCAGTGCAGGCTGTAAAGTTATTATGGGGGTTTATTGCTGCCCCAGTGCAGGCTGTAAAGTTATTATGGGGGTTTGTTGCTGCCCCAGTGCAGGCTGTAAAGTTATTATGGGGGTTTATTACTGCCCCAGTGCAGGCTGTAAAGTTATTATGGGGGTTTATTACTGCCCCAGTGCAGGCTTTAAAGTTATTATGGGGGTTTTTGCTGCCCCAGTGCAGGCTGTAAAGTTATTATGGGGGTTTATTGCTGCCCCAGTGCAGGCTGTAAAGTTATTATGGGGTTTATTACTGCCCCAGTGCAGGCTGTAAAGTTATTATGGGGGTTTATTACTGCCCCAGTGCAGGCTGTAAATGTGGGGGTCTATTGCTGTACCATGACAATCTCTGTAGGTGGCAGTGTCCATTGCCCAGCAATGCCCTCCAGTGGTAAGAATGTGGAAAAGCAACAGGCCATTCAGCCCGTCAGTGCCAGATGTCCAATAGAACAGAAAATGAACATTTTACATAAAACCTTCTATATGAAGCGTTTGAGGATCTATGTGCTCAGAATGAGCTACTCCTTTCGGCAAACAGCCACAACAGCACTGTGCGCCCATAGTGGCTATTCCACCATGTGTGGAGGGGCAGGAGACCAGCTTCACCCATGTTCTGGTGTGGACTCTGGGGCAATGGTCACCCCGTTTCCTAATCCTAACAAGTCGGACTGAGGAAGGTGATACAGGTTGGGGGAGGGAGAGTTTGGAGAGGTAGCGGGCAGGTAGATTCTAAAAAACAGCAAGCACAGGCTTGGAACGCAGGGAAGAGAGGGGTTAGGGGAGGGTGGAGGGGCGAGGGGCGGACATAGGTAGATCCTCAAACAGCGAGTGCAGGCTGCACATGGAGGAAAGGCCATTCAATCTTGCACCATCAGCTGTAGCCACAGGAACGGCCACCCTAGCCTCACATTAGGAATGCTCGGGGGTGGGGGATACTGGGGGGAGGGAGATATTGACTGAGGAAAGCTGCATTCCACATTTCACAAAGAGCCAGGTTTATAAACATTCCAAAACAAAGTTTAGAGCAAATATTAATAGAAGAATCACAAACCTCAATTCACAGCACATCTGCTAAGGAGAAAGAAGCTCATTGACAGAGTCAGAAATTCTAGGGAAAGCAGAGTCCAGGGACCAGCCGCAATCCTCCCCACAGACACAGGGAATCCCACCGCCCCCCCCAACATAACAGGGCCCAGGAATCCTGTCACCTGCACCCCCCACCCCTCCACCCCTGGGTCCTGTAGCCACCAGACTACACCCTCCGTTCACAAGGTTCAGGAGCAGAGACACATTAGCAATGTTTTCCCAGACAGGGAGACATTGAGTGATGATAAGACAATGTGACAGATTAATCCCCGATACAGGCACACAGACCAAACATGTATGGAGCAGCAAACAGCAACTGAACACCAGGAGCATCTTAGTGTCTCTGCCTCCTGTTCCCTCCCCCCCACCCCCCCAATCCCCAACAGCTGTCCCCACTGCCCCCGCCACCCCTCAGACACATCCAGAAACAGACTCGCCCACAATCCTGCCCATCGCTGAAATGTCAGCGCCCGACGTTCACTTCAAGTTTAAGCAGAGGGATTCTCAGTGTTAACCCCTCAGAGGAAACATTTCCTCTGTTCAGTTCTTGTTCTCCGTTTCCAAATCCTGTCGCGATGCCAGAAATAAGGAATTCAAAGCTGAGTCACTGAGGACCGAGGAAAGGGCCCCCTTCTCGGACAGCCTGACCTAATTGGGCTGTGTACAGAGGTGGGGGCCCAGGCCGGGGGCGGGGTTGTGTGTGTGCAGTCGGCGAGGCCAAGCATTCCTACCAGCCCCTGGCACCCAGATAGCTTTCATCAGGCAGAATTAGAAAGAGCATGTGATAAGGACACATAGCTGAGTAAATTAACTTTCCATTATCTCCAAACACCTCCCCCCACCCCAGTCAAACACTTCTCCAAGGGAGAAGCTGCCTATGAGCAGCTCAGCTCAAAACCTGTAAACTATCAGCAGCAGCTGATACGCCACCTGTACTGATAATAAAGGTCCTTTTATCATCAAAAAAAAAACTCAAAGCTCCTCACAGAAGAACAGACTCTGAACCACAGCAAGAAATAGAGGGGGCAGGAGGAAGAGCAGCTTGGGGAGGGAATTCCAGAGCTTAGAGCCTGGAGAAAGTTACAGGCGAGGTAGGAGCAGGGGGATTCAAACTCTGGGATGAGAATTTTAAAATAGTGCTAACACACACAGATAATCTTATTCCATCAAACAAGAGAACTGCCAAAGTAAACTTTACTGACCATCAAGAATATTCCTACCCCACATCTTTTAACACAAGAGGCTAATGGAGCAAAAACGAAAATACCTGGAAAAACTCAGCAGGTCTGACAGTATCTGCGGAGAGGGACACAGTTAATGTTTCGAGTCCATATGACTCTTCAACAGAATGATGAAGTGAAGAGTCATACAGACTCAAAACATTAACTGTGTCCCTTTCCGCAGATGCTGTCAGACCTGCTGAGATTTTCCAGGTATTTTTGTTTTTGTTTCGGATTTCCAGCATCCAGTTTTTTGCTTTAATCTGAGGCTAATGGAGCATCCCAGCACCAGGGCCTGATTATAACCCACATCAATCAAATGTACCTCAGTCACAAAGTCCCAATTCCTATCTTCAGTCTTTGCCTAACCCCGGAAACTGGGGCCAGGTCTCAGTTCAGGTTTGGACTTACTGCACTCCATTCTCTCAGGTCCAACCCTGACATTGTCATCAAACCCGCTGACAAGGGTGGTGCTGTTGTTGTCTGGCGCACTGACCTCTACCTCGCGGAGGCTGAGCGTCAACTCGCAGACACTTCCTCCTACCTCTCCCTGGACCATGACCCCACCACTGAACATCAAGCCATTGTTTCCAGGACTGTCACTGACCTCATCTCCTCTGGGGATCTCCCTCCCACAGCTTCCAACCTGATAGTCGCCCAACCTCGGACGGCCCGCTTCTATCTCCTACCCAAAATCCACAAACAGAACTGCCCCGGTAGACCGATCGTCTCAGCTTGCTCCTGCCCCACAGAACTCATTTCTCGTTATCTTGACTCCCTTCTCTCTCCCCTTGTCCAGTCCCTTCCCACCTACATCCGTGATTCCTCTGACACCTTACGTCACATCAACAATTTCCAGTTCCCTGGCCCCAACCGCTTCCTCTTCACCATGGACGTCCAATCCCTCTACACCTCCATCCCCCACCAGGATGGTCTGAGGGCCCTTAGCTTCTTCCTCGAACAGAGGCCCGAACAATCCCCGTCCATCACTACTCTCCTCCGTCTGGCTGAACTTGTTCTCACGTTGAACAATTTCTCCCTTCAACTCTTCTCACTTCCTCCAAATAAAAGGTGTGGCTATGGGTACCCGCATGGGCCCCAGCTATGCCTGTCTCTTTATGGGGTATGTGGAACATTCCTTGTTGCAGTCCTACTCCAGCCCCCTTCCACAACTTTTTCTCCGGTACATCGATGATTACTTCGGTGCCGCTTCATGCTCTCGTCGGGACTTGGAAAAATTTATTAATTTTGCTTCCAATCTCCACCCCTCCATCATTTTCACGTGATCCATCTCTGACACTTCCCTTCCCTTCCTTGACCTCTCTGTCTCAATCTCTGGTGATAGACTGTCCACCAATATCCATTACAAACCCACCGACACCCACAGATACCTAGACTACAGCTCCTCACACCCCGCTTCCTGTAAGGACTCCATCCCATTCTCCCAGTTCCTTCGCCTTCGTCGCATCTGTTCCGATGATGCTACCTTCAAAAACGGTTCCTCTGACATGTCCTCCTTCTTCCTTAACCGAGGTTTTCCGCCCACGGTCGTTGACAGGGCCCTCAACCGTGTCCGGCCCATCTCCCGCGCATCCGCCCTCACGCCTTCTCCTCCCTCCCAGAAACATGATAGGGTCCCCCTTGTCCTCACTTATCACCCCACCAGCCTCCGCATTCAAAGGATCATCCTCCGCCATTTCCGCCAACTCCAGCATGATGCCACCACCAAACACATCTTCCCTTCACCCCCCTTATCGGCATTCCGTAGGGATCGCTCCCTCTGGGACACCCTGGTCCACTCCTCCATCACCCCCTACTCCTCAACCCCCTCCTATGGCACCACCCCATGCCCACTCAAAAGATGTAACACCTGCCCCTTCACTTCCTCTCTCCTCACCGTCCAAGGGCCCAAACACTCCTTTCAAGTGAAGCAGCATTTCACTTGCGTATCCCCCAACTTAGTCTACTGCATTCGTTGCTCCCAATGTGGTCTCCTCTACATTGGAGAGACCAAACGTAAACTGGGCGACCGCTTTGCAGAACACCTGCGGTCTGTCCGCAAGAATGACCCAAACCTCCTTGTCGCTTGCCATTTTAACACTCCACCCTGCTCTCTTGCCCACATGTCTGTCCTTGGCTTGCTGCATTGTTCCAGTGAAGCCCAACGCAAACTGGAGGAACAACACCTCATCTTCTGACTAGGCACCTTACAGCCTTCCGGACTGAATATTGAATTCAACAACTTTAGGTCGTGAGCTCCCTCCCCCATCCCCACCCCCTTTCTGTTTCCCCCTTTTTTCCCCCCAATAAATTATATAGATTTTTCTTTTCCCACCTATTTCTATTATTTTTAAATATTTTAATATATTTTATGCTCCCCCCACCCCCACTAGAGCTATACCTTGAGTGCCCTACCACCCATTCTTAATTAGCACATTCGTTTAGATAATATCACCAACTTTAACTTTAACACCTATGTGTTCTTTTGTCCCATTGTCACTGACATCTTTTGATGATCTGCTTCTATCACTGCTTGTTTGTCCACACAACCACACACCCCCCCCCTCTCTCTATCTCTCCGCCCCCCACACACACACCTTAAACCAGCTTATATTTCAACTCTTTCTTGGACTCGAAATCCAAGTTCTGTCGAAGGGTCATGAGGACTCGAAACGTCAACTCTTTTCTTCTCCGCCGATGCTGCCAGACCTGCTGAGTTTTTCCAGGTAATTCTGTTTTTGTTTTGGACAATCCTACGTCGTATCTGGTCCAACACCCAGTTAAGCTGATGAAACGAGCCAAAATGGATTTGTAATGGGCAGCCCATGTCTAATGAAGCTGACTGAATATTTTACATCACAATCACACAGGGTATACGGCACAAAAACAGGCCACTCAGCCAAACCAGTCCTTTCTTAAAAATTCATTCACGGGATGTGGGCTTCGCTGGCTGGGCCAACATTTATTGTCCATTCCAAGTTGCCCCTGAGAAGGTGGTGGTGAGCTGCCTTCTTGAGCTGCTGCAGTCCATGTGGTGTAGGTACACTCACACTGCTGTTAGGAAGGGAGTTCCAGGATTTTGACCCAGTGACAGTGAAGGAACGGCGATATATTTCCAAGTCAGGATGGTGAGTGATTTGGAGAAGAACTTCCAGGTACTGGTATTTTCATCTATCTGCTGCCCTTGTCCTTCTAGATGGTAGTGGTCATGGGTTTGGAAGGTGCTGTCTAAGGAGCCTTGGTGAATTCCTGCAGTGTATCTTGTAGATGGTACACACTGCTGCTACTGTGTGTCGGTGGTGGAGGGAGTGAATGTTTGTCGATGTGGTGCCAATCAAGCAGGCTGCTTTGTCCTGGATGGTGTCAAGCTTCTTGAGTGTTGTGGGAGCTGCTCTCATCCAGGCAAGTTGGGAGTATTCCATCACACTCCTGGCTTGTGCCTTGTAGATGGTGGACAGGGTCTGGGGAGTCAGGAAGAGAATTGCTTATCACAGGATTCCTAGCCTTGGACCTGCTCTTGTAGCCACAGTATTTATATGGCTAGTCCAGTTCAGTTTCTAGTCAATGGTAACCCCTCCTCCCCCCACCCAGGATGCTGATAGTGGAGGATTCAGTGATGGTAATGCCATTGGAGGTGGTCATTGCCAGGTACTTGTGAGGCACGAATGTTACTTGCCACTTATCAGCCCAAGCCTGAGTATTGTGCAGGTCTTGCTGCATTTGGACATGGGCTGCTTCAGTCCCTGAGGAGTTGCGAATGGTGCTGAACATTGTGCAATCATCAGTGAACATCCCCACTTCTGACCTTAGGATGGAAGGAAGGTCATTGATGAAGCAGCTGAAGATGGTTGGGCCAAGGGCTCTACCCTGAGGAACTCCTGCAGTGATGTCCTGGAGCTGAGATGACCAACCTCCAACAACCACAGCCATCTTCCTATGTGCTAAGTGTGGCTTCAGACAGTGGAGAGTTTTCCCCAATTCTCACTGACTCCAGTTTTGCTCGGGCTCCTTGATGCCACACTCAGTCAAATTTTGCCTTGATGTGAAGGCAGTCACTCTCACCTCACCCTGGGAGTTCAGCTCTTTTGTTTGAACCAAGGGTGTAATGAGGTCAGGAGCTGAGTGGTTCTGGTGGAACCCAAACTGGGCGTCACTGAGCAGGTTATTGTTAAGCAAGTGCTGCTTGATAGCACTGTTGATGACCCCTTCCATTACTATACTGATGATGGAGAGCAGACTGATGGGGCAGTAATTGGCCGGGTTGGATTTGTCCTGCTTTTTGTGCACAGAACATACCTGGGCAATTTTCCACATAGCCAGGTAGATGACAGTGTTATAGTTGTACTGGAACAGCTTAGCTAGAGGCACAGCATGTTCTGAAGCACAAGTCTTCAGTACTATTGTCAGGACCCGTAGCCTTTGCAGTATCCAGTGCTTTCATCTGTTTCTTGATATCACATGGAGTGAATTGTATTGGCTGGAGACTGGCAACTGTGATGCTGGGGACCTCCGGAAGAGGCCGAGATGGATCATCCACTCGGCACTTTTGGCTGAAGATTGTAGCAAATGCATCAGCCTTACCTTTTGCACTGGGCTCCTCCATCATTGAGGATGGGAATATTTATGGAGCCTCCTCCTCCAGTGAGTTGTTTAATTATCAACCACCATTCACAACTGGATGTAGCAGGACTGCAGAGCTTAGATCTGACCCATTAGTTGTGGGATACGCTTAGCTTTATCTATCACTCTCTGCTTATGCTGTTTGACATGTAAGTCGCCCTGTTATAGCTTCACCAGGATGACACATCATTTTTAAGTCTGCCTAAAATTGCTGGCGTTTCTGCTCCACTCAAGTCTCCTCCCATCTTTCCTCATCTAAATCTCCAAGGTAGCCCTCTATTCCCTTCTCCTTCAACTTGTCTAGTTTCCCCTTAAACGTATCTATACTGTCATGGAAATACTCCCCGTGTGAAGAAGTTTCTTCTGAATTCCCTATTGGATTTCTTGGGGACTCTCTTACATTAATGGCCTGTAGTTATGCTCTTTCCCACAAGAGGAATTATTCTCTCTGTATCCTCTTTATTAATACATTTCATCATTGTAAAGATCTCTATTGCATCACCTCTCAGACATTTTTCATTCAAGAGAGAAAAGACCCAGCCTGCCAATCTTTTCCTGACATATATACATACAAATTTCTGGTGTCATCCTTATAAATCTTCTCTTCACCTTCTCCAGTGTCTCCTAATCCTTCTTATAATATAGTGACCAGAAAGGCACACAGTACCAAGTAGTGGTGTTCACAAGGTTGGATACATGTTTAGCATAACTTCTCTACTTTTCAATTCTATCCCTCCAGAAATAAAGCTGGCTTGAGTTTGGTTTGCTTTTTGTTTTGTGGTCTTGCTAACCTGTGACACAACTTTTAGTGATTGGTATATTACAATGCTGAGATCCCTTGGTCCTGCTATCCTACTAGCCTTGCACCTTCCAAGGAATAAGTGACCTCCCTATTCTTCCTACTAAATGTGCTACCACAAATTAATGTGTTGAACTTCATTTGGCAATTATTTGCCCATCCTGTAAGCTTATTAATGTCCTCCTGTAATTAGTTGCAGTCCTCAGCATTGACTATACCCCACCCTGTCCCTCACAATTTGGTGTCATTCTCAAATTCCGAGTGTGTTTTTGATTCCAAACTCCAAATCATTAGTGTATGAGCAGCAGTGGTCTCACACTGATCTTTGTGGAGCATCATTTCCTACCTTCTACCACTCCAAATAACTACCCTTTTGTTTTTATTCATTCATGGGATGTGGGCTTCACTGGTTGGGCCAGCATTTATTATCCATTCCTAGCTGCCCTTGAGAGGTGGTGAGCTGCTTTCTTGAACTGCTGAAGTACCTGTGGTGTAGGTACACCCACAGTGTTATTAGGAAGGGAGTTCCAGGATTTTGACTCAGGGACAGTGAAGGAACGGCGATATATTTCCATGTCAGGATGGCGAGCGACTTGGAGGGAAACTTCCAGGTGGAGGTGTTCCCATCTATCTGCTGCCCTTGTCCTTCTAGATGTAGAGATTGTGGGTTTGGAAAGTGCTGTCGAAGGAGCCTTGGTGAATTCCTGCAGTGCATCTTATAGATGGTACACACTGCTGCTACTGTGCGTTGGTGGTGGAGGGAGTGAATGTTTGTGGATGTGGTGCCAATCAAGCGGACTGCTTTGTCCTGGATGGTGTCAAGCTTCTTTAGTATTGTGGAATATGCACTCATCCAGGCATGTGGGGAGTATCCCATCATATTCCTGACTTGTGCCTTACTCCCAATCTCTGCTTTCTGTCCTGAGCCCAGCTAGTAATCCATTCTGCCAGTGTCCCCTGACTCCACATTCTCTAGCCTTATCATTGATCTATCATGGGGCACCTTACCGAAGGCCTTTTGAAAATCCAGGTAAATTACATCTACTGCATCACCAATGTCTACACTCTGTTACCTCCTTAAAAACTCAATAAGGTTCAAGCAAGATTTTGCCTTCAGGAATCCATGCTGATTATTCAAGATGTGGGATGAGGCCTATGAGGGACAAGCAAGGTGATATAAGTTTACAGATACAGAGCAAAGCTGGAATACTTAGAGCCTTTTGCATTATGAAACGAAAAGTATTGAGCACAAAAACAGGGAAGTTATGCTGAACCTTCATAAAACTCTGGTTAGGCCACAACTAGAGTATTGTGCCCAGTCTGGCTACTGTCCTTCAGGAAGAATGTGAAGGTCCTTGAGAAGGTGCAGAGGAGATTTATCAGAAAAGTTCCAGGGAAAGGGATTTTAGCTATCAGGTTAGTTTGGAGAAATAAAAACAGAAAATGCTAGAAAAACTCTGCAGGTCTGACAGCATCTGTGGAGAGAGAAACGGAGTTAACGTTTCAAGTCCATATGACTCTTCTTCAGAGCTAAAGAGAAGTAGAAATGTGGTCAATTTTACCCTGTTTAAGGGGGGTGGAGAAGCTGAAGCTGGATAGAAGGCCAGTGATAGGTGGAGGCTAAGGAGAGATGGACAAAGATGTCATGGACAAAGGGAGTGTTAATGGTAGTAGTGCTGGCTAAAGGAGGTGCTGATCGTGGCATAAAGGTGAGAAAGTAGGATGTATTAATAGCAGGACAAGGGTCAGCAATCTGTGAAAGAACAACATAGAACAAGTAACAGATAGCCCTTTTGGGGGTGTTGTGAGTGGAGGGGGAGGTGTTTGGGGAAAAAGGATAGACAAAGGGGCAAAAAGGGGATAAAACAAAGAATAAATGAAAAAGAATGAAAATAAGTGGATAAAAAATAAAAAAAAATTACAAAAGGGATTAAAAAAGGGGTGAAGGTGGTGGAGAGAGCTCATGATCTGAAGTTGTTGAATTCAATGTTAAATCCGGAAGGCTGTAAAGTGCCTAATTGGAAGATGAGGTCCTGTTACCCCAGTTTGTGTTAAGCTTCACTGGAACATTGCTGCAGGCCAAGGACGGACATGTGGGCATGAGAGCAGGGTGGGGTGTTGAAATGGCAAGCGACTGGGAGGTCTGGGTCATGCTTGCGGATAGACCAAAGGTGTTCTACAAAGCGGTCACCTAGTCCGTTTAGTATCTCCAATGTAGAGGAGACGGCATAGGGAGCAATGAATGGAGGTGTAAGTGAAGGATTGGGAGCAGTGAATGGAGGTGTAAGTGAAGGATTGGGAGCAGTGAATGGAGGTGTAAGTGAAGGATTGGGAGCAGTGAATGGAGGTGTAAGTGAAGGATTGGGAGCAGTGAATGGAGGTGTAAGTGAAGGATTGGGAGCAGTGAATGGAGGTGTAAGTGAAGGATTGGGAGCAGTGAATGGAGGTGTAAGTGAAGGATTGGGAGCAGTGAATGGAGGTGTAAGTGAAGGATTGGGAGCAGTGAATGGAGGTGTAAGTGAAGGATTGGGAGCAGTGAATGGAGGTGTAAGTGAAGGATTGGGAGCAGTGAATGGAGGTGTAAGTGAAGGATTGGGAGCAGTGAATGGAGGTGTAAGTGAAGTGCTGCTTCACCTGAAAGGAGCGTTTGGGTCCTTGGACAGTTTGGAGAAGTTGAGGCTGGTCTCCTTGGACACAGAGAAGATTTACAAGATGATGACAGGTTTAGATTGGTAGATAAAGAAAAAATGTTCCCGTTAGCTAATGATACAAGGACTGGGGGACACATATTGAAGGTTTTGGGTGAGAGATACAGGGGTTGATGTGAGGAAGAACAGGTTTTATTACGCAGCAAGTGTCAATAACCTGAAACTCGTTGCTTATGAATGTGCTGGAAGCGGAGACAATCAATGACTTCATAAGGAAATTAGACAGGCACTTGAAAGAAATAAAAAAGCAGGAGAGTGGGGAAGGGGACTGATTGGATTGTTCCACAGAGAGCTGACATGTACTCAATGGGCCAAATGGCCAACTTCTGTGTCGTAATGACTCTTCAACAGAACGAAGGAAAAATAGAAGAGAAGTGGAATATAGCTGGTTTAAGTGGGGGAGACAAGTAGAGCTTATAGTACTTGTCCCACCACCATCCTCCCTCCCTCCCTCCCCCCCCCACCCACTAAACCAGCTTATATTTCACCTCTCTTCTATTTTGCCTTGGTTCTGATGAAGAGTCATACGGATTCGAAACATTAACTGTGTTCCTCTCTGCAGATGCTGTCAGACCTGCTGAGTTTTTCCAGGTATTTTTATTTTGGATTTCCAGCATCCACAGTTTTTTGCTTTTATCTTGGCCTGTATACCAGGTTGCTAAAGG
Source organism: Isurus oxyrinchus (assembly GCA_026770705.1). Taxonomy (NCBI): domain Eukaryota; kingdom Metazoa; phylum Chordata; class Chondrichthyes; order Lamniformes; family Lamnidae; genus Isurus; species Isurus oxyrinchus. Next base: position 179,334,643 of record JANJGN010000006.1, on the reverse strand, counting down.
AAGTGGGAGTGGAGACACCAGATATGGGGGGAGGTGCCAGAGGGCTGGAAAGTGGCAAATGTGACACGTTTATTCAAGAAAGGGTATGAAGGACTGTCATAGGAGCTGTAGTTCGTCAGTTAAACATGGAACTTCTAGAAACAATAAAACAACAAATACAATGCTTTCAAAATTCTCATCCTGCTTTCCAAATACCCCCAGTCCCACATCCCTCCCTATCTCTGTAATCTCCCCCAGTCCCACATCCCTCCTTATCTCTGTTATCTCCTCCAGTCCCAAGTCCCACATCCCTCCCTATCTCTGTAATCTCCTCCAGTCCCACATCCCTCCCTTGGTCTGTAATCTCCTCCAGTCTCACATCCCTCCCTATCTCTGTTATCTCCTCCAGTCCCACATCCCTCCCTATCTCTGTAATCTCCTCCAGCTCCAAATCCCTCCCTATCTCTGTAATCTCCTCCAGCCCCACATCCCTCCCTATCTCTGTAATCTCCTCCAGTCTCACATCCCTCTCTATCTCTGTAATATCCCCCAGTCCCACATCCATCCCTATCTCTGTAATCTCCTCCAGTCCCACAACCGTCCCTATCTCTGTAATATCCCCCAGTCCCACATCCCTCCCTATCTCTGTAATCTCCTCCAGTCCCACAACCCTCCCTATCTCTGTAATATCCCCCAGTCCCACATCCCTCCCTATCTCTGTAGTCTCCTCCAGTCCCACATCCCTCCCTATCTCTGTAATCTCCTCCAGTCCCACATCCCTCCCTATGTCTGTAATCCCCTCGAGCTCCACATCCCTCCCTAACTCTGTAATCCTCTCCTGTCCCACATCCCTCCCTATCTCTGTAATCTCCTCCAGTCCCACATCCCTCCCTATCTCTGTAATCTCCTCCAACCCACAACCCTCCCTATCTCTGTAATCTCTTCCAGTCTCACATCCCTCCCTATCCCTGTAATCTCCTCCAGTCCCACATCCCTCCCTATCTCTGTAATCTCCTCCAGTCCCACATCCCTCGCTATCTCTGTAATCTCCCCCAGTCCCACAACCCTCCCTATCTCTGTAATCTCCCCCAGTCCCACATCCCTCCCTATCTCTGTAATCTCCTCCAGCCCCACATCCCTCCCTATCTCTGTAATCTCCTCCAGTCCCACATCCCTCCCTGTCTCTGTAATCTCCCCCAGTCCCACATCCCTCCCTATCTCTGTAATCTCCTCCAGTCCCACAACCGTCCCTATCTCTGTAATCTCCCCCAGTCCCACATCCCTCCCTATCTCTGTAATCTCCCCCAGTCCCACATCCCTCCCTGTCTCTGTAATCTCCTCTAGACCCACATCCCTCCCTATCTCTGTAATATCCCCCAGTCCCACATCCCTCCCTATCTCTGTAATCTCCTCTTACCCTATCGAGGATACAGTTTTCACTATAGAGAATACAAGTAACATCCCAGGAGCAGCTATAAACCAGGAAATGGAAGTCAGGAAAATTACAGTCACCAGAGAAGTGGTACTGAGTAAATTGTTGGAGCTGCGAGCTGACAAGGGCCCGGGTTCTGATGGACTTCATCCTAGGGTCTTAAAAGAAGTGTCCAGTGAGATAGTTGATGCATTGGTTTTAATTTCCGAAACTCCCTAGATTCAGGAAAGGTGCCGTTAGATTAGAAGATAGCAAATGTAACTCCATTATTCAAAAAGGGAGGGAGACAGAAAACAGGAAACTACAGACCAGTTAGCTTAATATCTGTCACAGGGAAAATGTTGGAAGCTATTATTAAAGAAGTTATAGCAGGGAACTTGAGTAAGTTCAAGGTCATCAGCCAGAGTCAACATTGTTTTGTAACAGGAAAATAGTATTTAACCAACTTATTGGAGTTCTTTGAGGAAGTAACCATGTGCTGTGGATAAAGGGGAGCTGGTGGATGTACTGTACTTACATTTCCAGAAGGTATTTGATAAAGTGCCACATCAAAGGTTACTGCGGAAAACAAAAGCTCATGGTATAGGGGGTAACACATTGGCATGGATAGAAGACTGGCTAACAGGAAACAGAGAGTAAGCATAAATGGGTCTTTTTCAGGTTGGCAAGGTGTAACAAGTGGTGTGTCAGTGGGATCAGTGCTGTTTACCATTTATATCAATGACTTGGATGACGGGATTGAAGTGATGATTGCTAAATTTGCTGATGACACAAAGATAGGTAGGAAAGTAAGTTATGAAGAGGACATAAAGAGGCTACAAACAGATATAGACAGGTTAAGTGAGTGGGCAAAGATCTGGCAGATGGAGTATAATGTGGGAAAATGAGAAATTGTCCATTTTGGCAGGAAGAATAAAAGAGAAACATATTACCTAAATGGTGAGAGATTGCAGAGCTGTGAGGTGCAGAGGGGTCTGGGTGTCCTAGTGCATGAATCACAAAAGGCTAATATGCAGGTACAGCAAGTAATTAGGAAAGCTAATAGAATGCTATCATTTATTGTGAGGGGAATTGAATACAAAAGTAGGGAGATTATGCTTCAGTTGTACAGGTCACTAGTGAGATCACATTTGAAGTATTGTGTACAGTATTGGTCTCCTTATTTAAGGAAGGATATAAATGTGTTGGAAGCAGTTCAGAGAAGGTTTACCAAACTAATAATTGGAATGGGAGGGTTGCCTTATGAGGAAAGGTAGGACATCTGCTGGAGTTTAGAAGGGTAAGAAACGACTTAATTGAAACATATAAGATGCTGAGGGGTCTTGACAGGGTGGATGTGGAGAGGATGTTTCCTCTTGTGGGAGAATCTGGAGCTAGGGGTCACTATTTAGAAATAAGGGGTCGCCTGTTTAAAACAGATGAGGAGAAATTTTTTCCCACTCAGAAGGTCATGAGTCTTTGGAACTCTCTTCCTGAAAGGGTGGTGGAAGCAGACTCTTTGAATATTTTTACAGCAGAGGTGAAGTAGATTCTTGGTAAGCAAGGGGGTGATAGGTTATCGGGGGTGGGTGGGATACAGATTTCAGGTCACTATCAGATCAGCCATGATCTTATTAAATGGCAGAGCAGGCTCGAGGGGCTGAATGGCCAACTCCTCCCCGAGTATATATGTGCATAGATCATTGAAGTCGGCAGGACAGGTGGAGAGAGCAGTTAATAAAGCATAACGTATCCTGGGTTTTATTAATAGGGGCATAGAGTACAAGAACAGGGAGGTTATAATGAATTTATATAAGACACTTGTTAGACTTCAGCTGGAGTACAGTTCTGGACACCACACTATAGGAAGGATGTGAACACATTGGAGAGAGTGCAGAAGAGGTTTACAAGAATGGTTCCAGTGGTGAGAAACTTCAGTTCTGAAGGTAGGTTGGAGAGGTTGGGACTATTCTCCTTGGAAAGAAGGCAGCTAAGAGAAGAACTGATAGAAATATTCAAAATCATGAGGGAGCTGGATAGAGGAGATATGGAGAAGCTGTTCCCACTCGGAAAAGGATCAAGAACAAGAGGGCACAGATTTAAAGTGATTTGCAAAAGAAGCAAATGTGACGTGAGAAAAAAAACTTTTCAGCGATCCCAGAACCAACAGATCAGATGTAAGCTCTGCAGTCCTGACACACCCTGTCGTGAATGGTGGTGGACAATTAAATAACTCACGGGAAGAGGAGACTCCACAAATATCCCCATCCTCAATGATGAAGGCATCGGTGCACAAGATGAGGCTGAAGAATTAGCATCAATCTTCAGCCAGAAGTGCCGAGTGGATGATGCATCTCGGCCTCCTCTGGAGATCCCCAGCATCACAGATATCACTCCATGATATCAAGAAACAGCTGAAGGCACTGGATATTGCAAAGGCTATGGGCCCTGACAATATTCCGGCATTAGTACTGAAGGCTTGTGTTCCAGAACTTGCCGCGCCCCTAGTCAAGCTGTTCCAGTACAGCTACAACACTGGCATCTACCTGGCTATGTGGAAAATTGCCCAGGTATGTCCTGTACACAAAAAGCAGGAAAACCCAACCCGGCTAATTACCCCCCATCAGTCTACTCTCGATCATAGTAAAGTAATGGAAGGGGTCATCAACAGTGCTATCAAGCAGCACTTGCTTAACAATAACCTGCTCACTGATGCCCAGTTTGGGTTCCACCAGGGCCACTCAGCTCCTGACCTCATTACAGCCTTGGTTCAAACATGGACAAAAGAGCTGAACTCCAGAGGTGAGGTGAGAGTATCTGCACTTGACATAAAGACAGCATTTGACTGAGTGTGGCATCAAGGAGCCCCCTGAAAAACTGGAGTCAATGGGAATCAGGGAAAACTCTCCGCTGGTTGGAGTCATACCCAGCACAAAGGAAGATGGTTGTGGTTGTTAGAGGTCAGTCATCTCAGCTCCAGGACATCGCTGCAGGAGTTCCTCAGGGTAGTGTCCTCGGCCCAACCATCTTCAGCTGCTTCATCAATGACCTTCCTCCCATCATAAGGTCAGAAGTGGGGATGTTCGCTGATGATTGCGCAATGTTCAGCACCATTCACAACTCCTCAGATACTGAAGCAGTCCATGTCCAAATGCAGCAAGACCTGGACATGACCCAGGTTTGGACTGGCAAGTGGTAAGTAACATTTGCACTACACAAGTGTCAGGCAATGACCACCTCCAACAAGAGAGAATCTAACCATCGCCCCTTGACATTCAATGGCATTACCATCACTGAATCCCCCACTATCAACATCCTGAGGATTACCATTGACCAGAAATGCACTGGACTAGCTATATAAATACTGTAGCTATAAAAGCAAATCAAAGGCTAGGAATCCTGTGATGAGTAACTTCACTTCCTGACTCCCCAAAGCCTGTCCACCATCTACAAAGCACAGGTCAGGGGTGTGATGGAAAACTCCCCACCTGCCTGAATGAGTGCAGCTCCAACAACACAAGAAGCTTGTCACCATCCAGTGCAAAGTAGCCCATTTGATTGGCACCACATCCACACACATTCACTCCCTCCAACACCGACACACAGTAGCAGCAGTGTGTACCATCTACAAGATGCACTGCAGGAATCCACCAAGCCTCCCTCGACAGCACCTTCCAAACCCACGACCACTACCATCTCATAGGACAAGGGCACCAGATCACAGAATCACAGTGCAGAAGAGGCCCTTCGGCCCATTGAGTCTGCACCAACGTGAAAAACACCTGACCTACCTACTTAATCCCATTTACCAGCACTTGGCCCACAGCAGATAGATGGGAACACCACCACCTGAAAGCTCCCCTCCAAGTCACTCACCATTCTTCACTGTCGCTGAGTCAAAATCCTGGAACTCCCTAACACCACAGGGACTGCAGCGGTTCAAGGCGGCAGCTCACCACCACCTTCTCAAGGGCAACTAGGGATGGGCAATAAATGCTGGCCCAGCCAACAAAGCCCACATCACATGAATGAATTTTTAATAAAACAAACACAACGAGTGATTGGGGTCTGGAATGCACTGCCTGGAAGTGTGGTAGAGGCAGGTTCAATCAAGATATTCAATAGGGCATTAGACGATTATTTGAATACAAGGAATATTCAGGGGTACAGGGAAAAGGCAGGGCAATGATACTACATCATAATGCTCATTTGGAGAGCTGGTGCAGATACGATGGGCCAAAAGGCCTCTTTTTCTGCCCTTAAAATTCTGAGATTCTGTGATCCTGCTCCTTGTTCGTATATCCAACATCCCTCCCTATCTCTGCAAACTCCTCCAGCCCCACAATCCTCCCCATCTCTACTCTCCTCTAGCTCTAAAACCCCTCCCTATCTCTGCAAACTCCTCCAGCCCCACAATCCTCCCCATCTCTACTCTCCTCTAGCTCTAAAACCCCTCCCTATCTCTGCAAACTCCTCCAGCTCCACAATCCTGCAATTCATCCACTCCAATTCTGGCTTCTTGAGCATTCCCGATTTTAAACACATCCACCAGTGGTGGCCCTGACTTCAGCTGCCTAGGCCTTGAGATCCGGAATTCCCTCCTTAAACCGCTCCACCTCTTTCTCCTTCAAGACCTCCTTCTCTGCTCTTTGACTAAGGTTTTGGCTATCTGCATTAATATCGTCTTCTTTGGCTCAGTGTCTAATTTTGCTTGATAAAGCTTCTGTGAAGTACCTTGAGACGTTGATGTTAAAGGTGCTATATAAATGTAGATTGTTGCTGTAGAGAGGAGCTGTTATCACTGATGGAGGACATCTAGTATAAGGGACATAATCTTAAAATGAAAACCAGACCGTTCAAGAAAAGTTAAGGACTACTGAACAGAACATGTGAACATGTGAATGAGGAGCAGGAGTAGCCACTCAGCCCCTCGAGCCTGCTCTGCCATTCAATAAGATCATGGCTGGTCTACTTTCAACTTCAACTCTGCCTTACCCCGATAACCTTTCATCCCACCTTGCTCATCAAGAATCTGTCCAGCTCTGCCTTAAAAATATTCTAAGACTCTGCTTCCACTGCCTTTTGAGGGAGAGTTGCAATGACTCAAAATGAGAGAAAAAATTTCGCCTTATCTCTGTCTTAAACGGGCAATCCCTTACTTTAAACAGTGACCCCTAGCTCTAGATTCTCCCATAAGAGGAAACATCCTCTCCACACCCTGTCAACACCCCTCAGCATCTTATATGTTTCAATTAAGTCACCTCTTACTCTTCTAAATGCCAGTGGATACAAACTGAGTCTGCCCAACCTTTCCTCATAAACAACCCACCTGTTCCAGGTATTAGTCCAGCAAACCACCTTCTCTGAACTGCTTCCAATGCATTTACATCCTTAATAAGGAGACCAATACTGTATATAGTACTCCAGATGTGGTCTCACCAATGCCCTATACAACTGAAGCATAATCTCTCTACCTTTGTAATCAATTCCCCTCGCGATAAATGATAACATTCTATTAGCTTTCCTAATCACTTGCTGTACCTGCATACTAGCACCAAAATAGCGGTGCTTAGGCAGCACCTTCCAAATCCACAACCACTACTACCTAGAAGGCCAAGGGCAGCAGATAGATGGGGACACCACCACCTGGAGGTTCCCCTCCAAGTCACTCACCGTCCTGACTTGGAAATACATCGCTAATCCTTCACTGTTGCTAGGTCAAAATCCTGGACGTCTCTCCCTAACAGCACAGTGGGTGTACCTACGCTAAATGGGCTGCAGCTGGTCAAGAAGGCAGCTCACCACCGCCTTCAGGGCAATTAAGGACGGGCAAACAAATGCTGGCCCAGCCAGCGAAGCCCACATCCTGTGAATGAATAAAAAAAATGCACTAGGACACCTAGATCCCTCTGCATCTCAGAAGCATTGCAATCTCTCACCATTTAGATAATATGCTGCTTTTTTATTTTTCCTGCCAAAATGGGCAATTTCACACTTTCCCACCTTACACTCCATTTGCCAGATCTCCACACACAGCTTTAACCTGTCGATATCCCTTGGTGGCCTTCTTTTGTCCTCTTCTCAGCTTACTATCTTACCTATCTTTGTGTCATCAGCAAATGTAGCAACCATGCTTTTGGAAAGGGTGCTACAAGTTTGGAATCATCCGCCACAAAAAATAGATGTTAGCTCAATTAATAATTTCAAATCCAAGAGCGATAGGTTTAGCTGGAGAAAAATAATTAGGACTATTGTAAAGAACATATATCTTTTTATTTTTGTTGGACTGTGGATTAAAATTACAATGGCTGCAGTTGGAAGACATGTCTGCTCGAACAGTGTGAGGGATTATATATAATGTTGCTGTCCTGGAACAGAGTGTGCCATAGAAGACAGGATGGTGCCAAGGAGGAGTCCAGTCTAATGGGGATCTGCCTGGCAACTATGTTTTAAATGGCTCCTGGACCAGATTGTGTGTGAGAAGCAGTGCAGCAAAATATCTCCTAGCCTGAAAGGAAGAAGACCTAAAACCTCTTTCTAATTCCACAATAATAGCTGGCTTTTTCTTCTCATATCTCTATAACCTGTTTTCTCTCTCTGAAAACCCCTGTCAAGAGGCAAAGGGGAAAATCACTGTTAGAGACATTGAAAGGCAAGTACTCAACCAGTGAACTAAATACTGAAAGTGCTGGAAGACCACCTTGTGTCATCAACAAAAAATGAAAGGAACTTGGAAGACATTGATCAAAATCAACCCATCGAATCCTGTACTCCGGAATTGTTGCTATTTTATCCCACCCTTAAAATCCATGTATGGATTTATGAAGGGGGTTGTGTTTAGATTACTGCGTTAGAAATTAGCAGTTCACATTTCTTTCTTTTGCCACTGGTTAACAGCTTTGTTCAATAAACAGTTATTTACTTACTAAGTTTACAAACTTGGTGCTCATATCCTGTTAACCTAATTAAGCAGTTAGGTGGAATTGGGACAATCTGGTGGTTTGGTCAAAATTTTCACATTTGTCATGGCTCAGGGAACAGTGGGACTTGATATTACAGCGCACTGTCCCCAGTGTTTTTGTGTTCAGCTCCTCCTAGAATGGGTGGAGTGATTGCTGGGGGTTCACTCATTCTGGGAGGGGGGGTAATTGCTGGATGTCTGTGGACACTGGCAGCATGGGGGCTGTACAGTACGGTATGGTATACCTGAACCATGCTGGGACTGGTGTTCTAGCGAGCTGCATAACTAGGGAAGTAAAAAGGGTTTGAAGTTAAATAAATATTGGGGACAAGAGATCAAATTTGGTACGATGTGGTAAACGAAAAAGAGTAGAGACAAGGCATGAGAGGAAGATGCTGATATGGGAAATGGTGAACAAGTCACGACAAGAAGAAACAAAGCACAAATGTAAGAATTATTCCGCAACTAAGGCTAGATGTTACAGAAATAACAGGGCAAAACTAAAGGCTCTGTATCTGAATGCACTAAGCATTCGAAACAAAACAGGTAAACGGATAGTGCAATTAGAAATAAAAAGTACAATCTGATAGTCCTACAGAGGCATAGCTACAGGATGACAGATTTGGACCTGAATATCGAAAGTCACGTGATCTTTAGGAAGGACAGGAAGTTAGGAAAAGGAGGGGGGTTAATTAATGTTGTTAATCTGTTGATTAATGGTGGTATTAGCACGTTAGAGAGGGATGACCAAAGTTTAGAAAGCCAGGATGTAAAAGTGGTTTGGGTTCAGATGAGAAGTGATAAAGGCAACAATTCACTTGTTGGGTGGTGTACAGACCCCTAACAGCACCCACAGGGTGTAACAGAGTATAGAGGGAGTCATAATGGGAGCTTGTCAGAAAGGTACAGCAATAATCATGGGGGATTTTAATCAACATATAGACTGAAAAAATAAAATTAACAAAGGCAGCATTGATGAGGAGCTCATAGAATGTTTTCGGGATAGTTTCTAGATCAGCACATCTGGACCCAACCAGAGATCAGGTTTACTAGACATGATATTGTGCAATGAGATAGGATTAATTGATAATCTCCCAGTGAAGGTGGCCTTAGATGGCAGCTATCATAATATGATTGAATTTTACATTCAGTTTGAGGGAGCGATGAATGGGCCCAAGGTGAGCATTTTAAATTTAAATAAGGGCAATTATGAGGGCATGAAAGCAGAGCTTGCTAAAGTAAACTGGCAACAGGAGATAATGAGGGCATGTAAAAAAGGCAGTACATTAATCATGGGTGACAATAAAATTCATGTAGATTGGGAAAATCAAACTGGCAGAGGTAGCCACGAGCAAGAATTCATAAGAATTCGGGACAGTTTCCAGTACAATGTGTTGTGGATTCAACCAGGGATCAGGCTATTTTGGATCTGGTAATGTATAATGAGGCAGGTTTACTAAATGATCTCAGAGTAAAAGATCCCCTAGGCAACAGTGACCATAACATGGTAGAATTTAGCATTCAGTTTGACAGTGAGAAACTTGGACTGGAAACATAACACCACACCAAATAGGAGGAGTGGGCCATTCGGCCCCTCAAATCTTTCCTGTCATTCAATAAGATCATGGCAGATCTGCCCCAGGCCTCAATTACTCTTTCATGCCAGCTCCTTATAACCCTCAACTCCTCAATATTTCAAAAATCTATCTACCTCCTCTTTAAATACTTTCAGTGATATAGCCTCCACAATTCTCTGGGGTAGAGAATTCAAGACATTCACTACCCTAAAGAAGAAACAACTGTGCTAAACTTAAATAAGGGTAATTACAAAGGAATGAAGGCAGAGTTGGCTGGAGTGGACTGGGAAAGGAGTTTAGCAGAAAAGATGGTTGATGAACAACGGTAGATGTTTAAGTAAATAGTTCACGACTCTCAACAAAAGGTATATCCCAGTGAGGAAGGAGGATTCTAGGAAAGGGATAGACCAACCATGGTTAACCAAGGAAGTTATGAATAATATCAAATTGAAAGAAAAAGCATACAATGTGGCAAAGATTAGTGGTAAGGCAAAAGATTGGGAAAGTTTTAAAAACCAATAAAAAATGACCCAAAAAAATAACGAAGAGGGAGAAAATAAGCTTTGAGGGTAAACTAGCAAGTTATAATAAAAATGGACAGTAAGAACTTTTTAAATATATAAAAAGGAAGTGAGAGACCAAAGTAAATATAGACCCCTTAGAGAATGAGGCAGGGGAAATAATAATGGGGAACCAGGAAATGGCAGAGGAGTTGAATAAATACTTTGCATCAGTCTTCACGGTAGAAGACACTAATAGCATTCCAAAAATACTAAATAATCATGGGGCAAAAGTTGGGGGAGGAAATAAATACAATAACTGTCACCAGAGAAAAAGTACGAGGAAAACTAATGGGGCTAAAGGCCGATAAGTCCCCTGGACCTGATGGGTTGCATCCTAGGATATTAAAGGAAGTAGCTACGGAGATAGTGGATGCACTGGTAGTAACCTTCCAAGAATCCTTAGATTCTGGAGAAGTCCCAGAAGATTGGAAAACTGCTTTATTCAAAAATAGAGGGAGACAAAAATTTTTAAAAAACAGGTAACTATAGGCCAGTTAGCTTAACATCTGTCATTGGGAAAATGTTAGAGTCGATTGTAAAGGATGTAATAGCAGAGCGTTTAGAATTACATAATCTAATCAAACAGAGTCAGCATGGCTTCATGATGGGGAAATCATGCCTGACAAATTTATTGGAATTCTTTGAGGTATCAAGCGGGATAGATAAAGGGGAACCACTTGATGTGATATATTTGGATTTCCAAAAGGCGTTTGATAAGGTACCACACATAAGGCTACTTATAAGGTAAGAGCCCATGGTGTTAGGGGTAGTACATTAGCATGGATAGAGGACTGGCTAACTAATAGAAGACGGGAAGTTAGGATAAGGGGGGCATTTTCAGGATGGCAACCTGGAGTGCCACAGGGATCAGTGCTGGGGCCACAATTATTTACAATATATATAAATGACTTAGATGAGGGAAGCGAATGTATTATCGCCAAGTTTGCGGTTGACACAAAAATAGGTGGGAAGGCAAGTGGTGAGGATGACACAGAGTCTACAGAGGGATACAGACAGGTTATGTGAGTGGGCAAAAAAGTGGCAGATGGAATATAATGTGGGAAAATGTGAGGTTATGCACTTTGGCAGGAAGAATAGAGGAGCTGAATATTATTTAAATGGAGAAAGACTGCAGAAAGCTGCAGCACATAGGGATTTGGGAATCTTGTGCATGTATCCCAAAAACCTAACATACAAGTTCAACAGGTAATAGGGAAGGCAAATAGAAATAGAATGTTTGCCTTTATTTCAAAGGAATAGAGTATAAAAATAGGGAACTCTTGCTAAAACTATACAAGGCACCAGTTAGACCACACCTAGAATACTGTGAACAGTTTTGGTGCCCTTATCTAAGGAAAGATATACTGGCATTGGAGGCAGTCCAGAGAAGATTCGCTAAGTTGATCCTGGGTATGGAGGGATCTTCCTATGAGGAGAGGTTGAGTAGGTTGGGCAGGTTGGGCCTGTACCCATTGGAGTTTAGAAGAATGAGAGGTGACCTTGCTGAAACATATAAGATTCTTAGGCAGCTTGACAGGGTGGATGCTGAGAGGTTGTTTCCCCTTGTGAGAGAGTCTAGGACCAGAGAGAATAATCTCAGAGTAAGAGGTCGCCCATTTACAAGAGAGATGAGAAGTAATTTCTTCTCTCAGAGGGTAGAGAATCTGTGGAAGTCTTTACCGCAGAGGGCTGTAGAGACTGGATCGTTAAGCATATTCAAGGCTGAGATAGACAGATTTTTAATCAGTAAGGGAATTAGGGCTATGGGGAAAAGGCAGGAAAGTCAAGCTGAGGATTATCAGATCAGCCATGATCTCATTGAATGGCGGAGCAGACTCGATAGGCCGAATGGCCTACTTCTGCTCCTATCTCTCATGGCCCAAATGAGCTTAAGAGATAGGTTAATAGAGGTGCAGTGGCAGGCATTTAACAAGAGATTTCAGGATACATATATTCCAATGAGAAAGACAAATTCAAGGGAGAGCACCCTCTATCCATGGTTAACTAAGTGTCAGACAGTATCAAACTTAAGGAAAAACCAAGTGTGCAAAGACAGGTGGCAGGTCAGAAGATTGGACAGAATATAAAGAATGACAAAAGATTAAACAGGAGTGAGAAATTAGAGAAAGTTAGCTAGAAATATAAAGACGGACAGTAAGAGTTTCTATAACAAAAACAACAGGTCTGACAGCATCTGCGGAGAGGAACACAGTTAACGTTTCAAGTCCATATGACTCTTCAACAGAACTAAGAAATATAGAAATGAGGTTAAATATAAGCCGGGGGGACACAGGTAGAGCTGGATAGAGGCCAATGACAGGTGGAGATTACCAAAAGATGTCATAGACAAAAGGACAAAGGGGTGTTGATGGTGGTGATATTACCTAAGGAATGTGCTAAGAGTAGAAAGCAGGACGAGCAAGGTACAGAGAGCCCTAGTGGGGTTAGGGGGAAGGGATTGAAATAGGCTAAAAGGATAAAACAATGGATGGAAATACATTTAAAAATAATAGAAATAGGTGGGAAAAGAAAAAAATTTAAAAATATATTTAAAAAATTATAAACTATTAGAAAAAAGTGGGATCAGAAAGGGGGTGGGGATGGAGGAGAGAGTTCATGATCTAAAGTTGTTGAGCTCAGTGTTAAGTCCGGAAGACTGTAAAGTGCCTAGTCGGAAGATGAGGTGCTGTTCCTCCAGTTTGCGTTGGGCTTCACTGGAACAATGCAGCAAGCCAAGGATAGACATGTGGGCAAGAGAGCAGGGTGGAGTGCTGAAATGGCAAGCGACAGGGAGGTTTGGGTAATGCTTGCGGACAGACCAAAGGTGTTCCGGAAAGTGGTCACCCAGTCTGTGTTTGGTCTCTCCAATGTAGAGGAGACCGCATTGGGAGCAACGAATGCAGTAGACTAAATTGATGGAAGTGCAAGTGAAATGCTGCTTCACTTGAAAGGAGTGTTTGGGCCCTTGGACAGTGAGGAGAGAGGAAGTAAAGGGGCAGGCATTGCACCTTCTGTGGTTGCATGGGAAGGTGCCGTGGGAGGGGGTTGAGGTGTAGGGGGTGATGGAGGAGTGGACTGGGGTATCTATAGATATTTTAAAAAGTCAAGAGTTAACAAAGTAAGTCTTGGTCCTATAGAAAATGAGTCTGGGGAATTAATAATACAAAATAAAGAGATGGCCGATGAATTGAACAGGTATTTTCCATCGGTCTTCACCAAGTAGAGGACACAAATCACATCTCTGAAATAGCTAAATCAGGAAATGGTAGGGAGGAATGTAAGAAATTTACCATCACCAGGGGAGTGATACTGAGCAAATTGTTGGAGCTGTGGGCTGACAGGTCCCCAGATCCGGATGGACTTCACCCTTGGGTTTTAAAAGAAGTGGCTTGTACGATAGTTGATGTGTTGGTTTTAATTTTCCAAAATTGCCTAGGCTCGTGGAAGGTTCCATTAGATTGGAAGATAGCGAATCTAACTCCTTTATTCAAAAAGGGAGACAGAAAGTGGGAAACTATAGGCCAGTTAACTTAACATCTGTCATAGTGAAAATGTTAGGTGTTCTAGCAGGGCACTTGGAAAAATTCAAGGCAATCAGAGCCAACATGGTTTTGTGAAAGGGAAATCATGTTTAATGAATTTCTTGGAGTTCTTTGAAGGAGTCACATGTGCTGTGGTTAACGGGGAACTGGTGGATGTACTGTACTTAGATTTCCAGAAGGTATTTGATAAAGTGCCACATCAAAGGTTATTGTGGAAAATAAAAGCTCATGGTGTAGGGGGTAACATATCAGCGGGATAGAAGACTGGCTAGCTAACAGGAAACAGTAGGCATAAATGGGTCTTTTTCTGGTTAGCAGGATGTGATGAGCGGTGTGCCACAGGGACCAATGCTGGGACCTCAACTTCTTACAAGTTAGATAAATGACTTGGATGAAGGGACTAAAGGTATGGTTGCTAAACTTGCTGTTGACACAAAGATAAATAGGAAAGCAAATTGTGAAGAGAACGCAAGGAGGCTAGAAAGGGGCATAGACAGGTTAAGTGAGTGGGCAAAGATCTGGCAAATGGAGCATAATGTAGCAAAATGTGAAATTGCCCATTTTGGCAGGACGAATAAAAGAGAAGCATATTATCTAAATGGTGAGAGATTGCAGAGCGCTGAGAATCAGAGGGATCTGGGTGTCCTAGTGCATGAATCACAAAAGGCTAGTGTGCAGGTACAGCAGGTAGTTAGGAAAGCTAATAGTATGATATAATTTATTGTGAGGGGAATTGATTACAAAAGTAGGGAGGTTAAGCTTCAGTTGTACAGGGCATTGGCGAGACCCCATCAGGAATGCTGTGTACAGTATTGTCTCCTTATTTAAGGAAGGATGTAAATGCATTGGAAGCAGTTCAGAGAAGGTGGTTTGCTGGACTAATACCTGGAACAGGTGGGTTGTTTATGAGGAAAGGTTGGGCAGACTCAGTTTGTATCCACTGGCATTTAGAAGAGTAAGAGGTGACTTAATTGAAACATATAAGATGCTGAGGGGTGTTGACAGGGTGTGGAGAGGATGTTTCCTCTTATGGGAGAATCTAGAGCTAGGGGTCACTGTTTAAAGTAAGGGATTGCCCGTTTAAGACAGAGATAAGGCGAAATTTTTTCTCTCATTTTGAATCATTGCAACTCTCCCTCAAAAGGCAGTGGAAGCAGAGTCTTAGAATATTTTTAAGGCAGAGCTGGACAGATTCTTGATGAGCAAGGTGGGATGAAAGGTTATCGGGGTAAGGCAGAGTTGAAGTTGAAAGTAGACCAGCCATGATCTTATTGAATGGCAGAGCAGGCTCGAGGGGCTGAGTGGCTACTCCTGCTCCTCATTCACATGTTCACATGTTCTGTTCAGTAGTCCTTAACTTTTCTTGAACGGTCTGGTTTTCATTTTAAGATTATGTCCCTTATACTAGATGTCCTCCATCAGTGATAACAGCTCCTCTCTACAGCAACAATCTACATTTATATAGCACCTTTAACATCAACGTCTCAAGGTACTTCACAGAAGCTTTATCAAACAAAATTAGACACTGAGCCAAAGAAGACGATATTAATGCAGATAGCCAAAACCTTAGTCAAAGAGCAGAGAAGGAGGTCTTGAAGGAGAAAGAGGTGGAGCGGTTTAAGGAGGGAATTCCGGATCTCAAGGCCTAGGCAGCTGAAGTCAGGGCCACCACTGATTCCTATGGTTCACGCATTCTGACAGCGTTTGGAGGTCTGCAGTGCATGTCAGGCAGCTGAAGAACATTCCAGATACAATGCCAAGATTGCTGGTAAAGCCTGCGTGTAGGGAGCTCAGCTTGTGGAGAGGGTCTGAGGGGAGATGCATTAATAACAGCACACCTAACATCAGCGCCCAAATTTGTCAAATTGGACATTGAGTGTAATAACATCAGAAGGAATTGCAGTCAGGCAGCGACGAACCGGTAATATGCATGCTGACATCACAGCTGTTACTCAGACTTTCAGTGAGTAAAGGGTTAAATAGACGAGACACATCGCCCAGTCAGGCAGCAGAAAGACCAACAGGTGCGGCAGCAGCACTCGGAGGGACCTTTTTTTTTTAAAATCACTTTCCAAACCAAGATGGGTTACAAGATCACAAAACTCGTCCGCCCCAAGTCTGTGTGAAGAATGCAATTCCAATCGATCGAGCAGATTCCAGCCTCATCAACATACATTACCCAGCAAACACATTTCCAATCAGCTTACCGCATCACAGCCTCAAAACATCAACACTCAGGGTGAAATGTGGCCCCGGAACAGATGCCCCCCCCCCCGCCCCACCCCCCCACCCCCATGCCAGAGTAATGTTCAGACAGCTGCAGCTTATAAGGAATAACTCAGAGGCCCCTGAAAGGACACTGGTGATGGAGGATGGCCATATATGGAAATGGAGGCGAAGTCAAACTCTCAATGAGAAAAAAGCAAACACGCAAATACACGTGCGCACGCAAACACACGGGTCACGCGCACAGACACAGCCTAACCACTTTAAACCAGCCACTAATAAACTGTGCTGTTACCTGTAGCAGGCAGCTTTTTACCACTGACAATGTGAAAAAACAAGTGCTTGCCACAACCACAAGGGATGCTGGAAATGGGTAGCAGCCTATCACCATCGAGAACAAAAAACTCAAATGACTCAGAGAAAACAGCGCCAAGGAGATGACTACCATCTCCGTCCACCTCACACAAAACAAATGGAGTGTAACAGTAACCATGGATCAACAACACCCAAACCAACAAGGCATGGGTCAAGATAAAGCAATGGAAGAAAAGAATCAGAGGATACCCAAATGCTAATCCAAGCCGACAGCTAGAACCAGAACCAACAGAGCCTCCTACTCTCCCGACAGAATGGCCAACAAGATGTGGAAGGGTTACAAGGCCTCCAGACTGCCTGAACTTCTAACTTCAAGGACTTGAAGGGAGGGCATGGGGTAGTGATAATGTTGTTAATGCTAATACTGTACTAGAAATAATGCTGAAATAGCTTTACAGTTGTAACAATAATGTAAATGCATAAGACTTATAGCAATGTAAGACTTGAAGTAAACTAATGGGACACTATATCCATGAGATAAAGAATTGGAGGGAGGTGCAGCAGAAGGATTTGGTACATACGGAATTAATGTGGGATGGAGGATAGTACACCCACACAGTGATGTAAGAAGGCACATGTCCTAGACCTAGGGTCAGTGTGGTGTTGGCCAGAGACATGTTAAGACCTAGGATTGAGATAACTCCATACCTGTGCCCTTTACTGTATAGGTACATAGTTACAAATAGTCAGAGACTTACTGTTATCATACAGAATACTACAAAGACTTCCTTAACAGATACTTCTGTAACCAAAACCATCCCAATAATTCCCCCTTTTTTTAAACCACCTTTATCTCGTCTGAAAATTCTGCAACCAGAATTTCAGTAATAGTTTCGATATCATGCTTCCAAGTGTCTATCTAGGCCTCTGCTCATCTGCTTTATTTGCTGACTCCTTGCACTGAAGTATATAATTAATTACTGAATAACTCCACTGTAGTTTATATTCTTTCCTTGGATTCCTTGACATTCCATTCTTGCTGACTAATTTTAAGCCTTTTATTTCCAATTTTGCTTCTCTTCTTTCTGGATCGACAGTCAGTTTCCCACCTCTCTGCCAAGCTACTTTAAACCCTTCAGATTTTCCCAAAACAATAGAACTCATTGCATAACTCTCATATAATTGCAGTCTGTAATCATTCCCAGGTATCCACTATTCTATATATAAACCATCTGAACCCCTCGATTAGATTCCAGTCCGTAATCACTCCCAGGTATCCATTATTCTATATATAAACCATCTGAACCCCTCGATTAGATTCTAATCTGTAATCACTCCCAGGTATCCATTATTCTGTATATAAACCATCTGAACCCCTCGATTAGATTCCAGTCCGTAATCACTCCCAGGTATCCATTATTCTATATATAAACCATCTGAACCCCTCGATTAGATTCCAGTCTGTAATCACTCCCAGGTATCCATTATTCTATATATAAACCATCTGAACCCCTCAATTAGCTTCCAGTCTGTATCACTCCCAGGTATCCATTATTCTATATATAAACCATCTGAACCCCTCGATTAGATTCCAGTCTGTATCACTCCCAGGTATCCATTATTCTATACATAAACCATCTGAACCCCTCGATTAGATTCCAATCTGTAATCATTCCCAGGTATCCATTATTCTATATATAAACCATCTGAACCCCTCGATTAGATTCCAGTCCGTAATCACTCCCAGGTATCCATTATTCTATATATAAACCATCTGAACCCCTCGATTAGATTCCAGTCTGTAATCACTCCCAGGTATCCATTATTCTATATATAAACCATCTGAACCCCTCGATTAGATTCCAGTCTGTAATCACTCCCAGGTATCCATTATTCTATATATAAACCATCTGAATCCCTCGATTATATTTGTTAGCAGATGTAAAGACAGCTTTAGTACAGAAACTAATTTTGGAAAAAGGGCATCTTTATAGAACACACGCAAGAACAGGAGTAGACCATTCAGCCCCTCGAGCCTGCTCCACCATTCAATAATATCATGGCTGATCTTTTTGTGTTTCGACTTCCACGTTCTCATCTAACCCCGATAAACTTTGATTCCCTTACCTAACTAGAATCTATCTACCTACCTCTGCCTTAATAATATTCAATGACCCCTCCTCCATCGCTTTCTGAGGCAGAGAATTCCAAAGTCAAAGCTCCGTCTGATCATATTTTAGGAAGATGATCAAGATTCATCAACAGTTCAGCATCTGTAATGATTTGGACAGCGAGCAATGTGTCAATGTCGTTGAAGAAAATGAAGACTGTCGCAACAGACATCTGGGCACGAGACTTCATTTCACGGGCAGTCAGATCATTACAGCAAACTCAGTAGCACCACTACTGACCGAGCCCTAAATGACATAGCTGCTACACTGGGTCTGCAGCAGGTGGTGAGGGAACCAAGAGGGAAAAACATACTTGACCTCATCCTCACCAACCTGCCTGCCCCAGATGCATCTGTCCATGACAGCATTGGTCAGAGTGACCACTGCACAGTTGTTGTAGAGATGAAGTCCCGCTTTCACATTGAGGACACCCTCCATCGTGTTGTGTGGCACTACTACAGTGCTAAATGGGATAGGTTTCAAACAGATCTAGCAACTCAAGGCTGGGCATCCATGAGGCACTGTGGGCCATCAGCAGCAGCAGAATTGTACTCAAACATAACCCGGAACCTCATGGCCTGGCATATCCCTCACTTTACCATTTCCATCAAGAGAGGGGATCAACCGTGGCTCAATGAAGGACAGCCTGCTGGGACCAGCACAGGCATATCTAAAATAAGGTGTCAACCTGGTGATGCTATAACACAGGACTATAATCTCATGGCCCAGCATATCCCCCACTCTACCATTACCATCAAGTCAGGGGATCAACCCTGGTTCAATGAAGAGTGCAGGAGGGCATGCCAGGAGCAGCACCAGGCATCCCTGAAAATGAGGTGTCAACCTGGTGAAACTATAGAACAGGACTTTGCATGCCAAACAACATAAGCAGCAAGTGATAGACAGGGCTAAGCAAGCCTACAAATAACGGATTAGATCTAAGCTCTGCAGTCTTGCCACATCCAGTCATGATGAGGTGTCATCCTGGTGAA
Organism: Isurus oxyrinchus; assembly: GCA_026770705.1. Lineage (NCBI taxonomy): Eukaryota > Metazoa > Chordata > Chondrichthyes > Lamniformes > Lamnidae > Isurus > Isurus oxyrinchus. The sequence goes on along the minus strand of JANJGN010000006.1, from coordinate 179,314,906 downwards.
GCTATAACACAGGACTACCTATGTGCCAAACAGCATAAGCAGCAAGTGACAGACAAAGCTAAGCGATCTCACAACCAATGAATCAGATGCAATCTTGCCACATCCAGTTGTGAATGGTGGTGGACAATTAAACTACTCACTGGAGGCAGCGGCTCCACAAATATCCCCATCCTCAATGATGGAGGAGCCCAGCACCAGTGCAAAAGATAAGGCTGAAGCATTAACTAGAATCTTCGGCCAAGAGTGCCAAGTGGATGATCCATCTCAGCCTCCTCCAGAGGTCCCCAGCATCACAGTTGCCAGTCTCCAGCCAATACGATTCACTCCACGTGATATCAGTAAAAGGCTGAAGGCACTGGATATTGCAAAGGCTATGGGCCCTGACAATATTCCGGCAATAGTACTGAAGACTTGTGCTCCAGAACTTGCCTCGCCCCTAGCCAAGCTGTTCCAGTACATCTACAACACTGGCATCTAACCGGCTATGTGGAAAATTGCCCAGGTATGTCCTGTCCACAAAAAGCAGGACAAATCCAACCCGGCCACTTACTGTCCCAGCAGTCTACTCTCCATCATCAGTAAAGTAACAGAAGGGGTCATCAACAGTGCTATTATGTGGCACTTGCTTAGCAACAAACTGCTCACTGATGCGCAGTTTGGGGTCTGTCAGAACCACTCAGCTCCTGACCTCATTACAGTCTTGGTTCAAGCATGGACAAAAGAGCTGAACTCCCAAGCTGATGTGAGAGTGACTGCCCTTGACATCAAGGCAGCATTTGACCGAGTGTGGCATCAAGGAGCCCTAGCAAAACTGGAGTCAACGGGAATCAGGGGGAAACTCTCCACTGGTTGGAGTCATACCGAGCACAAAGGAACATGGCTGCGGCTTTTGGAGGTCAGTCATCTCAGCTCTAGGACATCGCTGCAGGAGTTCCTCAGGGTAGCGTCCTAGGCCCAGCCATCTTCAGCTGCTTCATCAATGACCTTCCTTCCATCATAAGGTCAGAAGTGGGGATGTTACTGATGATTGCACAATGTTCTGCACCATTCACAACTCCTCAGATGCTGAAGCAGTCCATGTCCAAATACAGCAAGACCTGGGCAATTTCCAGGCTTGGGCTGACAAGTGCAAGTAACATTTGCACCACACAAGAAGAGGGAATCTAACCATTGATCCTTCACATTCAATGACATTACCATCGCTGAATCCCCCACTTTCAACATCCTGGACGTTACTGTTGACCAGAAACTGAACGGGACGAGCCACATAAATACTACTTCTTTCATTCATTCTTCGGATGTGGGTGTCACTGGCCAGGCCAGCATTTATTGCCAATCCCTAAATGCCCTTGTTCAGAGGACATTTAAGAGTCAACCACCTAGCTGTGGGTCTGGAGTCACATGTAGGCCAGACCAGGTAAGGATGGCAGGTTTCCTTCCCTAAAGGACATTAGTGAAAAGATGAGTTTTTACGACAGTTGTCAATTGTTTCATGGTCATCATTAGGCTTTTAATTCCAACTCAAATTCCACCATCTGCCACGGTGGGATTCGAACCCAGGTCCCCAGAGCATTACCCTGGATCACTAATCCAGAGACCATGCCACATGCCTCCCCAAGAGCAGGTCAGAGGCAGGGAATTCTGAAGCGAGAACTCACCTCCTGACTCCCCAAAGCCTGTCCACCATCTACAAGGTACAAGTCAGGAGTGTGATGGAATACCCCCCACTTGCCTGGATGAGTGCAGCTCCCACAACACTCAGGAAGCTTGACACCATCCAGGACAAAGAGTCTGATTGATTGGCACCACATCCGCAAACATTCACTCCCTCTACCACCGTCGCACAGTAGCAGCAGTGTGTACCATTTACAAAATATGTTGCAGGAATTCACCAAGACTCCTTAGACAGCATCTTCCAAACCCATGACCACTACCATGTAGAAGGACAAGGGCAGCAGATAGATGGGAATACCACCATCTGGAAGTTCTCCTCCAAGTCACTCACCATCCTGACTTGGAAATATATCGCCGCTCCTTCACTGTCGCTGGGTCAAAATCCTGGAACTCCCTCCTAACAGCACTGTGGGAGTAACTACACCAGACTGCACCTAGACTGCAGCGATTCAAGAAGGCAATTCACCCCCACCTTCTCAAGGGCAATTAGGGATGGGCAGTAAGTGCTGGCCCAGCCAGCGAAGCCCACATGCCAGGGATGAATAAGTAATAAAAACAAATTCACGAAGGTATCAGTGGGACCAGACAGCCCCATTGTGTCAGTCCTCAATTTGAAATCGAAATCTACCAACCTGTTCAAGACAATCAGCAACTGTAAAGACAATACAGTTGTGCACATACAAGAGGATTCACAGGCAGAAACACAGGCACAAACCACATAGCTGGCAGCACCCATGGGTGTGCAGCCTGCAAATCACTTGGCTGGGGTATAGCGTGGCGTTAATGGTATTTCTGCCCCTGTCTTCAAGTGACCACTGCCTGCTTCACGGTTCAACATCAAGAAAGATGATCCACTGACTGGAAAGTAAAGCGACAGCTACAAGGGTAACCACATCACTCACAATGACTCCTCTTTGTTAGGTTCACTAATAAATACCCCGCCTCCCCTTCACTATCAGAACGCACGGACCCACAAAGGGATTACTGAGCAATATTTCTTTCAGGTGTCACAACTGCCTGTCTCTAGTGGCAAACAGAGGCCCATCTCACGCCTCAAGGAAGCTTTATACTTAAATAGTTCTTTTCACAACCTCATGGTACCTCAAAGCCATTTGTAACCAATGAAGTATTATTCTCATCACTCTTTCTTATAAAGCAGGAAATGCAGCAGCTAATTGCATGTACAAGATTGCACAAATAGCAATGAATAAAACAGCTTATTGGGAAATAAATATTAGACAGGATACCAGGAGAACTCCTCTGTTCTTCCTTCAAATAGTGCCATGGAATTTTTTTACACCCACCTGAGGGGGCAGACAGGGCCTCGGTTTTAATGGTCTGAATTTTCAGCACAATCGGTGGGCCCAGGATCAATCAGGAAATGGGCTGCCAACGGCAATTTCATGTTGGCTGGCTAACTAACGGCCAGCCAACAAGAAATGTGCAGTGAAAAGCTCAGTGCTGCCGGGGTGGGGGGGAAGGCCGGGCGATGAGGTCACCTCAGGCATGGGGCAGCGCCCACAGAAAGCTCCTCTCAGGGAGCTAAAGACCTGAAACAGCAAAAATAAAGGTTTCAAAAGCTGAAAAGAAGTGTCCATGCATCACCATCAGTCACCTGAAAATCTAGCTAATGACAATGCTGTCCGCAGAAATTTATTTATATTTCATTTCATCGTGGAAATCTCATCCCGCCTGTGGATGAGGTTCGATGAAAAATGCAAAGGCTGCCTGGCCGATTCACCAACTGTAGGGTTGGATGGGCTGCGTAAAAAGACAGGCAATTGTGCCATTAGCTGGCTTGTTGCCCTCTTAATTATCGGCGGGCACACTTCTGGCTTTTGTGTGTGCCCGAACAAAATATCGACACTCGCCCGACGGTATCCCGCGTGGTTTCATGCCCAATCAGGTCAGGCGCGCGCCCTTCCCATCAGCGGGAAGTTCAGCCCAATGTCTGATCAGAAATAAGTATGAGTGTGCTGCGTTCCTCAGTGCTGCACTGGAATGACAGCCTTGTTTCAGGAGCGAGGCTCAAACACACAACTGTCAGATCCAAAAAGAGGTTTTACCCATGGAATCACAGCCAATCAGGATTGCTTGTAAATGCAAACTCAGGATTGGTATGAACTCAATGAACTGTTAGAAGGGGTTGGGAAATTTTGGGGTTTGCGGACAATTGTCCCTCCCCCCAACACACAGAAAAGATTTAGAAACAATGTTAAGTTTCGGTGGGGTGTTTTACAAAGGAGGATTATAAATCTGGTCATATTCACTTCACAGCTACATGTTGCTAATACAAAGAAGAGTTTAGTATTTGTGACCAAGAACTGAAACTTATTAAATCAGGATATTGTGGGGTGGTTTATCATTTCTCTTATTTAAGCTGCATTCCTGAACATACAAAGTCTGGGCCATTTACGGGAATAGTCAAAAAGTATATCTACAGCAATGGGATCTCTAAATCTCTTAGTCTCTAGTCTTAGAGTCGTTGTAGTAAAGGAGGAGGTTAGTTGGTCCATCAAATCCATGTCGCCTCCCACTATAAGCAGCCAACAAAATCAGACAGTTTCCCCCACACCCCCACCATCCCAATGTTGAGGACAATTTCAAAAGCTTGTACACAAAACTTGTATGAAAGTTCAACATTTTAGACAGCTAGATCCTATAATGAGGAAACGACAAGATAACATGTGACTTGGAAGGAGGGGTGACATTCCCATGTACTTGTAGCCCTCGTCCTGCTCCATCTTAGTGGTCATGAGCTTGCATGGTACAAATACAGTTAGACAATCCTTCCAATTCAACAAGCTCCAGGAACTTTTTTTGGGGCATTAAAGAGTCAGATTGCAATTCTCAAGAACATGACTTAACCCAGTTTTAACTCCCACAGTGTTGAGAAACACACAAATAAAACACAGTTTATTAAATTACTCGAACTTGGGGTCTGTTTGCAACATTTTATTACTTTCCTTACAAGGAGAGTTGTGGAAAGATTTCAACTTAAATTATTACAAAGGCAAAATAGTGTGGATGCCGGGAATCCAAAATAAAAACAGAAAATGTTAGGAATATTCAGCAGGTCAGGCAACAGGATGCATGAGCTGCTGGGTATTGCCAACATCTTCGGTTTATTGATATTACAATAGACTATGAAAGGGATATTATAAGGATGTCACGTCATCTTAATAAAGTACGACACACATCAAGGGTAACCCCATCACAATGACAAAAAACTCACGGCATCCCGTAGGCAAACATCACCAATATAATGACTGCTCAAACGATTCACATGCACAGCTATTGTAAAGGCTGCTAACATCCTTAAATCACCGGAACAAGAGAGGGGGACATCCTCATTATCACTGAAAATGTGGCATGCATTAATAAAGGATACTATATATCACTGGCATTATGATTGTCCATATCCCTGGATAAAGAACATCACACATTACATTCTAATAAAGAATGGTACAACAGCAATAGTTGCACATCTACAGCACCTCTAAAATAGAAAACATCCCAGTCCAATACACAGATGTGGGAATCAGATCCAAATAGAGATCGAGCCAAGTGAAGGGATATGCAGAGGGGTAAATGTAAGAAGTGGGTTTCAAAGACAACTGCGAGACTAAGAGAGGAATTCCACAGCAACAACTTGCATTGATGTACATTTTTTCCAAAAAAGAGAAGATTGTTCTACAGGGTGAAATTGTTTGAGTAGAGTTTAGACAGGGAAACATGGACATGGAACCTAAGAGTAACTTGTCTTGTCACAATCAATGCATAGATGATGTAGCCAATTAGGAGAGTCTATCCCGAGGCTTTACAATATACAAACATATGAATTTGGAAGAGTAGGCCACTCAGCCCTTCAAGCCTGCTCCGCATTCAATAAGATCATGGCTGATCTGATTGTAACCTCCCACCTACCCCCAATAACCTTCCACCCCCCTTGTTAATCAGGGATCTATTTACCTCTGCCTTTTGAGGAAGAGAGTTCCAAAGACTCACGACCATGAAACAATACACTGTACATAGGAAAAGGAACGTGGCATGAGAAATAGCCAAGCCTGAAGGAAATTAAAGCAGCTAGGTTTAAGGAATCTTATAACAAAACTTAGCTAGTACTCTCGCTCCAGTCCATCAACCTCACTTTCTCAATGTTTGGTCACATTTTCCACAAACATTTACCACTGTAAGTTCCTGTTAGTTGTATCATGCAACTCCCAGGATAGTAGAATGTGATCTAAATAGACATTGGTCTGTTATTCACCTAGCAATTCCTAAATCAACATTCTGAAGATTTAAATTGTGCTGTCACTGTCATGGCGTAGTTACATGCTCTAGCCACCAGGTGGTACAAATTCCTTTGACCTCTCATGAAACATTTCATTTGTGAAGTTAGAATAAAATCACAATGGTTACAGCATAGGAGGCAGCCAGTCACCTCTCATATCCATGCCAAGAGTAACTCTCCAAGAGTAACTCACATTATCCCACTCCCCTGCCTTTTCCCTGTAGTCCCACAAATTGCACTTCAGATAACAATCCAATTGCCTTTGAATGCCTCGAGAACCTGCCACCATCACACACTCGGGCAATACATTCCAGATCCTAACATTCGCCGTGTAAATATGTTGCCATTGCTTCTTTTGCCAGTTCCTTAAATCGGTGTCCTCGGGTTCTCGATCCTTCCACCAGGGCGGACAGTTTCCCCCTGTCTACTCTTTCCTGGCACTTCATGGGCACCTTCATTAAATCTCCTCTCAACCTTCTTTTCTCCAAGGAGAACAGTCCCAGCTTCTCCAATCTATCTACACAGCTGAAGTTCCTCATCCCTGGAACCATTCTCATGATTCTTTTCTGCACCCTCTCTAAAGCTTTCACATCTTTCCTAAAGTGTGGTGCCCAGAACTGGACACAATATTCCAGTTGAAGCTCAACCAGTGTTTCATTAAAATTCATCATAGCTTCTTTGATTTTGTACTCCATGCCCTCCGTATAAAGTCCAGGGTCACATATATTTTATTAACAACTTACTCAACCACCTTCAATGATTTGTGCACATATACCCAGGGCTGTGGTAAGAAAGGTGCAATAGCCTTGTCCTAGCAACAATTGAAGGAGAAATTGAAGGGAAAAACAGGAGGATGAAAAATAAATCTGATGGGCGGATAAACATAGAGGCATGACTGAGGGAGTTTTGAAGCCAGAGAAGAAGCAAAGACAATGCCAAGTCCTGACCCCCCCCCCCCCCCCCCAAAGCCTGTCCACCATCTACAAGGCACAAGTCAGGGGTGTGATGGAATACTTCCCACTTGCCTGGATCAGTGCAGCTCCCACACCATCCAGGACAAAGCAGCCCACTTGATTGGCACCACATCCACAAACATTCATTCCCTCCACCACCGACGCACAGTAGCAGCAGTGTGTACCATCTACAAGATGCACTGCAGGAACTCACCAAGGCTCCTTAGACAGCACCTTCCAAACCCATGACCTCTGGCAGGTAGATGAAAATGAATGAGCGAACGCCAACCCAATGATAACCCTTTATTTTATAATGCCTCTCCTCATTCCCTACCAAAATGAATCATTCACACTTCTCTGCATTAAGTTTCAGTTGCCACATGTCCACCCATTCCATCGGTCTGTGTCCGCTTGGAGTTTATCTTCCTCCTCCTCACAGTTCACAATACTCCAAGTTTGGTGTCACCTGCCCTTTACACCAAGGACTAGGTCATTAATATAAATGAAGAAAAGCAGTGGTCCTCATAATGACCGGGGGAACTCTTCCTCCTTCTGAGAAATGACCGTTTATCACTGCTCCATTTCCTGTCACTTGGCAAACTTCATATCTCTGCTGCTACAGTCCTTTGTATTCCGTAAGTCTAAAACTTTGGCGACAAACCCATTATGTGCCTTTTGGATGTTCATATAAACCACATCAACAGCATTACCTTCATCAGCCCTTGCTTACTTCATCAAAAATCTCAAGCAAGTTAGTTAAACACAATTTTCCCTTAAAAATTCATGCTGGCTTTCCTCAACTGATCCAAATTTATCCAAGTGACTATTAATTTTATCCTGAATAATCTTCTCTAGGAGTTTCCCCCAACAAAGTTAAACTAACTGGTCTGTAGTTCCTGGGCTTATCCTTACACCCTTGTGTGAACAAGGCTATAACATCTGCAATTCTCCAGTACTCTGGCACCACCCGAGTCCAAGACTGGAAAATTATGGCCAGTGTCTCCGTAATTTCTACTCTCACTTCACTCAGTATCCTTGGATGCATCTCACCCAGTCCTGGAGACTAATCAAATTTTAAGTGCAGCCAGCCTTTCAAAACTGCCTCTTGATGAATTTTTAGCATATCTCTTCATTCACCAGCACTTGGGCAGCATCTCCTTCCTTGGTAAAGACAGACACAAGGCTTTCATTTAGTTCCTCAGCTCTGCCCCCTGCCTCCATATGCAAATCCCCCTTCTGAGCCCTAATCAGCCCCACTCCTCCTCTTACCATTTATATGTCTGTGTAAGATTTCTGAATTTCCTTTTATGTTAGCTGTCAATATCTTCTCATGCTCTCTCTTTGCTTCTTATTTCAGTTTTAACTTCCCCTCTGAACATTCTGTATTCAGTCTGGTTTTCTCTTGTATTAGCAACCTGACATCTGTCATACACACCCATTTTCTGCATCATCTTACTCTCCATCTCTTTCAGCATCCATGGAGCTCTGGATTCACCTTCCCCTTACCTGTCGTTGTGAATATATATTAACTGTGCTCGAACTCTCTCCTCTTTAAAGACAACCCATTGTTGAGTTCCAGTTTTGCCCATCAATTTTTAATTCCAATTTACCGGGGCCAGATCCATTCACACCTCATTGAAGTTGGCCCTGCCCCAATTCATTACTTTTACCCTGGATTGCTCCATGTCGCTAAATATTCCCCCACTGACACTTGATCTACTTGACCCACCTCATTTCCAAGAACCAGGTCCAGCAATGCCTCCTTCCCAACTTTCTGCTGCAGAAAATTCTCCTGAACACACTCAAGGAACACTTGCCCCTCTCTATCCCAGTCTGTTAGAGATAATTAAATTCTCCCATTACAACTACTTTCTTACTCTTGCAAATTTTTTCCTCTACATTTTATATCCTCTATATCCTTTCCATTAGTTGGTGGTTCATGGAATATAACCAGCCAGGTAACAGTACCTTTTCTTTCTCAGCTCTGGCCAAATAGATTCTGCCCATGATGCACCAGGGCATCCTCCCTCTCCTGCAGTGCAATGTTCTCCTTAATCAACACTGCCACTCTCTCTGCCTATCTTTCCTTCCCTACCTATATGAACATCTTATATCCCAGAATATTTAGTACCCAGGCTTGCCCTTCTTTGAGCCAGGTCTCCATTATCGCCACAACATATTTCCAAGGGGCTATCTACGCCTGCAGTTCGCCACCCTTATTGACCATATTCTGTGCATTCACATACATGCATTCATCTTAATTCAGACTTTATAACATTCCCTTATTCTGACCCCACCTATCCATCCTCTCTTATACTACCTCTCTATTCCCACATCCCTGCCAAGTTAACTTAACCCTCCCCAACAACACTAGCATATCACCCTGCAAAGACATTAGTCCCAGTTCTGTTCAGATGCAACCTGTACAGGTCCCATCTCCTCCAGAACCAGTCCTAATGTCCCAAGAATCTGAAGCCCTTCCTCCAGCCGCATATTCATCTGCTCTATCCTCCTATTTCTATATTCACGTACATGGAACAAGAGTAATGTGAAAGTTACTATCTTGGAGGTCCTGCTAGCTAGTTTCTTCCCTAGCTCCCCAAACTCTGCTTGCATGACCTCATCCCTATTTGTACCTATGTCATTGGTACTGATATGGACCAGGACTGCAGGCTGTCCACCCTACCCCACCCTGTTGGGGCGGGGCGGGGGGGGGGGGTTGCAGTCTGCAGCTTCTCAGCAACAACCTTGACCCCGACACCAGGGAGGCAACACACCTTCCCAGCTACACGCCTATCACTATATATTTTTTAATTCATTCATGGGATGTGGGTGTCGCTGGCTAATTGCCCTGGTTCAGAGGCATTTAAGAGTCAACCACATTACTGTGGATCTGGAGTCACATGTAGGCCAGACCAGGTAAGGACAGCAGATTTCCTTCCCTAAAGGGCATTAGTGAACCAGATGGGTTTTTACAACAATCAACAATGGTTTCATGGTCATTAATTCCAGACTTTTTTTTTTTAAGTGAAATTCAAATTCCACCATCACGGGATTCAAACCCGGGTCCCCAGAGCATTACCCGAGGTCTCTGGGTTACTAGTCCAGCAACAATACCCCTACACCATTGCCTTTTCAGAGTCTTTGTTGTACCCTCCTTTACAGCTGAGCACACCGTGGCACCGTAGGCTAGACCCTGGCCAGATAAACCATCATTTTCATCAGTATTCAGAACGGAATACTGGTTGGCGACTCAGGCGCACTCGGGGTACTCCAGCACTATCTGCCTGGTCATTCTTGACCTCCTGGCAGTCATCTATTAACTCTCTGCCTGAATACCCTTAAGCTGCAGGGTGACCACAGATATAAACGTGCTACCCATGAAACTCAGATTTTCGCAGGTCCACCACAATGACACCACCTGCTTTTCAAGCTTTGTAAACCAGAGCGGGACCTTCTCCAGCTGGCTACACTTTCTTCAGATGTGGTTATTCAGAACATGAAAACTGTCCTGGAATTCCCACGTGGAACAGAATGCACACTATGGTCTGAACTGTCCTGCAAAGCCTCTGTTTGTTAGGCTTACTACATAAATAAAGATTTACCGGCTACTCACCAATCAACTGCCTCGCCTCTGTCACTTTATTTTATAGGGACTTTAACTGAAATGTTTTTACTGAACTATTTTACGGAACAAAAAATCTTAGATTTTAATTAACTGAAAATTTCAGATTGCTTTACTTGTACTATCCTTTCTTGCTCAATTTTAACTTTATCCTCTAGATCTGATTGATGAATTGAACATTGATTTTAATAATATGATGAATTAGCAAATTGGATCTAGTTTTTAATACTAATTAATCAAGTCTCAATTCTAATCTAAATTAATCAACTATAAAGTAAAATAGAATTAAAATTAAATTGATGAAGCAAGCTGGGAGCACTGTGATCTGTGAGTCTGAACCAATTTAAATATATTTACTATGTGACTGGGCAATGGTATAATATTAAATGATATAAATCAGACAAACTCAGTATTAATTCAGATCAATAGCCACAGAGAATGCAAATATAACTTGACTGGAAAGAAAGTATCAGCAAACACTGTGCTTAAAGACTGAAACGTTTGGAATAAGCTGTCTATTGGGGAAGTCGAGACATTAGTGAGTGACCGTCGAAGTGCACGATGGGAAACAGCTGTCACACACGCACACGCACACACATATATATGTGACACCAGCAGTCACGTGCAAGTGTCATATCATTATCAATCCATAGCATGAACTCACTATGGTGTGTACTGTCTCTAAACCCAGGTTCAACCAGTGGCACATCCAGCACTCTTGGCTGCTGCTTTGAGTCCCAGTTGAGGATTGAACCTGGGGTCTCCGTGGACCTCAAGGTTGAGTGCTGCAATGGGCACTGCTCACTGAGCCTGCCTTCTCCAAACAAGGTTGAGTCGAGGTCTGATATGGTTATCAGTTCCCAGGACATGGGTCCAAACCAGAGTCATGTCCTCCAGTACACAGAGAGGAAACTACAGACTGAGACTGCTGAGCTCCCTGTAATGCTGCCTGCTCCAAATCACTGCCATCACTACATCACTTTCTCTGCAGCTAGCTGATACACTACAGGCACCACTCACTGCATGGCTGCTCCATTTAGTTATCTTTCTTCCTTCTTACAGCATAATAGTTTTAGTGTTTACCTTATTTTCCCCACTGCTGTCCGTCTCCGATACCTGATATGTCAAATCAGTTTCCTCGAATCCTGTGGCACTCATCCTCTGATCCGTGGTGGGATCTGAGCGTGGCGGGGAATCAGGGGAATTTAAACAGGTCTGGATCAACGCTTTCCCTGTCTCACTGGTGATCATAGGCTGCAGTTTCCTTGTGGCAAATGTGTACACATGTCCTGTCTCACTAGCCACCAGGAGGAGAACCTGGGTACCCGTCAGTGTGGAGAGCTCGTAGGCCTGTACATTAAAACAAACAGATGGTTTATTATTAATAACACCACGAATCTCATCTGCCAGATACTCTACTCCAGCAGAAGGCTGGATAACACCACATGGTGATGACAATACACAACCACACAGAACGCAATATAAAGGTCATGGAGTGCACTATGCATGAGTCAACATGGTTTTACAAAAGGGAAATAGTGTTTGACATATTCATTGGAGCTTTTTGAGGGTGTAACTGGCAGGGTAGATAAAGGGGATGTGGGTGTCGCTGGCTCGGCAAGCATTTATTACCCATCCCCAATTGCCCTCCCACTACGCCACCACCTCCCATACTTGGATTTCCAAAAGGCCACACACAAGGTTAATAAGCAAGATAAGGGCTCAAGAGTTGGGGTTTGTATATTGACATGGATAAAGGATTGGTCAACAGACAGGAAGCAAAGAGTCGGATAAACTGGGCATTTTTAAGTTGGCAGGCAGTGAATAGCGGAATGCCTCCAGGATCAGTGCTGGGCTCTCAGCTATTTACAATCTATATTAGTGACTTAGAGAAAGATTAAATTTGCTGATGATACTAAACTAGGTGGGAATGCAAGCTGTGAGGAGGACACAAAGAGGCTGTAAAGAGACAGACAGGTTAACTGAGTGGAAAACAAGGTGGCAGATGGAGTATAATGTGGAGAAGTGTGAGGTTATTCACTTTGGTGAAAAAGGTATGAAACTACTAAATGTTGATGCTCAGAGAAACTTAGGTGCATTGCTACAAGGAACACAAAGTCAGCATGCAGCTACAGCAAGCGATAGAGAGGGAAATTACATGCAGGTCTTTATTGCGAGGGGACCGGAGTACAAAAATAAGAAAGTCTTGCTACAGTTGTACAGGGCTTTGGTGGGACCACACCTGGCAAAGTTTGGTCCCCGTAAAGAATATTATTTGCACTGGAGGCAGGGCAATGAATTTTCACTAAATTCATCCCTGGGGATGAGAGGGTTTTCTCAGGATGAAAGAGTGTAAATTGGGTCTATACTCTCTGAAGTTCAGGGGAATGAGAGATGATGTCATTGCAAGATTCTGAAGAGGTTTGATAAGGTCGACCAAAAGCTTGGTCAAACAGGTAGGTTTTAACAAGTGTCTTAAAAATTAGGAAAACAAAATAAGGAGTCAATGGGAATTAGAGGAAAACTCTCTGCAGGTTGGAGCCATTCCTCGCACAAAGGAAGATGGTTGTGGTTGTTGGAGGTCAGTCATCTCAGCTCCAGGACATCACTGCAGGAGTTCCTCAGGATAGAGTCCTCGGCCCAACCATCTTCAGCTGCTTCATCAATGACCTTCCTTCCATCATAAGGTCAGAAGTGGGGATGTTCGCTGATGATTGCACAACGTTCAGCACCATTCACAACTCCTCAGATACTGAAGCAGCCCATGTCCAAATGCAGCAAGACCTGGATAATATCTAGGCCTAGGCTGATAAGTGGCAGGTAACGTTCACGCCATACAAGTGTCAGGCAATGACCATCTCCAACAAGAGAGAATCCAACCATCGCCCCTTGAAGTTCAATGGCATTGCCATCACTGAAATCCCCACTATCAACATCCTGGGGGTTACCATGACCAGAAACTGAACTGGACTAGCCATATAAATACTGTGGCTACAAGAGCAGGTCAGAAGCTAGGAATCCTGCAGTGAATAACTCACCTCCTGATTCCCCAAAGCCTGTCCACAAGTCAGGAGTGTGATGGAATACTCCCTATTTACCTGGATGAGTGCAGCTCCCATAACACTCAAGAAGCTGGACACCATCCAGGACAAAGCAACCCGCTTGACTGGCACCCCATCCACAAATATTCACTCCCTCCACCACCGACACACAGTAGCAGCATTGCAGGAATTCACCAAGGCTCTTTCAACTGCACCTTCCAAGCCCATGACCAGTACCATCTAGAAGGACAAGGGCAGCAGATAGATGGGAACACCACCACCTGGCAGTTCCCCTCCAAGTCACTCACCATCCTGACTTGGAAATATATCGCCATTCCTTCTCTGTCACTGGAAAATCCTGGAACTCCCTCCCTAACAGCACTGTGGGTGTACCTACACCACATGGACTGCAGCAGCTCAAGAAGGCAGCTCACCACCACCTTCTCAATGGGCAATAAATGTTGCCCTGGCTGGCGATGTCCACGTCCTATACAATGAATTGTTAAAAACTGACCCCGACCTTCCCCCGACCCCGCCCTGCCTGCGCCCAACCCCGCCCGTCCCCCGATCCGCGCCTCGACCCCGCCCTGACCTTCCCCACCCCCGCCCCGACCTGCCCGCGCCCCAACCTTCCCCACGACCCCGCCCCGACCTTCCCTACACAGTGTTACTTATTCGCTACGATTTGGTTGCTAAGTTGCCTTTGGGGTGGGGGTGACGAAGACAAACAGCGTGTGTCCAAAAGACTAACACCTCCCCCTCCTTGCTGAAGGCTTCAACACATCCAGATTATCCTGCACAGTCATTGCCCCAATGCGGAATAGCACTGGCGGTCATGTACAGTTCCCAATGTTCAGGCTGTACAAACCTACGCAATTGTTGCAGCTTAGTAAGTATTAAATAGTTAGTTCTCTATGTGGGGCAATTAACTACAAGGCCAAATCTCATGTGTTTCTCACGTCGTTTCCCCCGACCCCGCCCATTCTCTCCAGCCGGGAACACTCAGCACTATCACCATTTGGAAAATATCATCAATTTCTCACTGAACAACAGAAAACCGACTCCAATTCCACCTGGATGAGGCTTTCAGACCTCAGGCTAAACTCATCCTTATGGTTTGGCCATTACAGAAACGATCAGGGAAGTCTCAGTCAGAGTGTAAAGATGGACAGTCCAACCATCTCACCTCAATGGCTCGAACAGAGTGTCAATGTCCAAACATGAAGGGTCAGCAGCTCTGTGGTAACCTCTCCCTAGTCATCGGTCAGCCACAAAGACGGCTCACCAGCTGGTACCTTTACCCCACTGGAGTTCACTGCCACTGATTTCCTACACACACACCCCCCCCACCCCCGACCCCCCCACCACAATCACCTCACTCTCCTGTATCTCACTGGGGTGTGTTCACATAGACACCCCACCCCTCACTCTCCTGTATCTCACTGGGGTGTGTTCACATAGACCCCCCAACCCTCACTCTCCTGTATCTCACTGGGGTGTGTTCACATAGACCCCTCCTCACTCTCCTGTATCTCACTGGGGTGTGTTCACATAGACCCCCCACCCCTCACTCTCCTGTAACTCACTGGGGTGTGTTCACATAGACCCCCCACCCCTCACTCTCCTGTATCTCACTGGGATGCGTTCACATAGA
The DNA here is from genome assembly GCA_026770705.1 of Isurus oxyrinchus. Taxonomy (NCBI): domain Eukaryota; kingdom Metazoa; phylum Chordata; class Chondrichthyes; order Lamniformes; family Lamnidae; genus Isurus; species Isurus oxyrinchus. Next base: position 179,299,665 of record JANJGN010000006.1, on the reverse strand, counting down.
CCCTCCCTCACTCTCCTGTAACTCACTGGGGTGTGTTCACATAGACCCCCCACCCTCACTCTCCTGTAACTCACTGGGGTGTGTTCACATAGACCCCCCACCCTCATTCTCCTGTAACTCACTGGGGTGTGTTCACATAGACCCCCCACCCCTCACTCTCCTGTAACTCACTGGGGTGTGTTCACATAGACCCCCCACCCCTCACTCTCCTGTAACTCACTGGGGTGTGTTCACATAGACCCCCCAGCCCTCACTCTCCTGTATCTCACTGGGGTATGTTCACATAGACCCCCCACCCCTCACTCTCCTGTATCTCACTGGGGTGTGTTCACATAGACCCTCCCCTCACTCTCCTGTATCTCACTGGGGTGTGTTCACATAGACCCCCCACCCCTCACTCTCCTGTATCTCACTGGGATGCGTTCACATAGACACCCCACCCCTCACTCTCCTGTATCTCACTGGGGTGTGTTCACATAGACCCCCCACCCTCACTCTCCTGTAACTCACTGGGGTGTGTTCACATAGACCCCCCACCCCTCACTCTCCTGTATCTCACTGGGATGTGTTCACATAGAACCCCCACCCCTCACTCTCCTGTATCTCACTGGGGTGTGTTCACATAGACCCCCCACCCCTCACTCTCCTGTATCTCACTGGGGTGTGTTCACATAGACCCCCCACCCCTCACTCTCCTGTATCTCACTGGGATGTGTTCACACAGACCCCCCACCCTCACTCTCCTGTAACTCACTGGGGTGTGTTCACATAGACCCCCCACCCCTCACTCTCCTGTATCTCACTGGGATGTGTTCACATAGAACACCCACCCCTCACTCTCCTGTATCTCACTGGGATGTGTTCACATAGAACCCCCACCCCTCACTCTCCTGTATCTCACTGGGGTGTGTTCACATAGACCCCCCACCCCTCACTCTCCTGTATCTCACTGGGGTGTGTTCACATAGACCCCCCACCCCTCACTCTCCTGTAACTCACTGGGGTGTGTTCACATAGACCCCCCACCCCTCACTCTCCTGTATCTCACTGGGATGTGTTCACATAGACCCCCCACCCCTCACTCTCCTGTATCTCACTGGGATGTGTTCACATAGACCCCCCACCCCTCACTCTCCTGTATCTCACTGGGATGTGTTCACATAGACCCCCCACCCTCACTCTCCTGTAACTCACTGGGGTGTGTTCACATAGACCCTCCCTCACTCTCCTGTATCTCACTGGGGTGTGTTCACATAGACCCTCCCTCACTCTCCTGTATCTCACTGGGGTGTGTTCACATAGATCCCCCACCCCTCACTCTCCTGTATCTCACTGGGGTGTGTTCACATAGACCCCCCACCCCTCACTCTCCTGTATCTCACTGGGGTGTGTTCACATAGACCCTCCCTCACTCTCCTGTATCTCACTGGGGTGTGTTCACATAGATCCCCCACCCCTCACTCTCCTGTATCTCACTGGGATGTGTTCACATAGACCCCCCACCCCTCACTCTCCTGTATCTCACTGGGATGTGTTCACATAGACCCTCCCACCCTCACTCTCCTGTATCTCACTGGGATGTGTTCACATAGACCCCCCACCCCTCACTCTCCTGTATCTCACTGGGATGTGTTCACATAGACCCCCCACCCTCACTCTCCTGTATCTCACTGGGATGTGTTCACATAGACCCTTCCTCACTCTCCTGTATCCAGAGAGAGGGAGGCCTTTCAGAATCTCACAGTGCAGAAGAGGCTCTTCGGCCCATCGATTCTGGATAGACACATGAGAAACACCTGACCGACCTACCTAATCCCATTTACCAGCACTTGGCCCATAGCCTTGAATGTTATGATGCGCCAAGTGCTCATCCAGATACCACCCTCCCAGGCATCACATTCCAGACCTTCACCACCCTCTGGGTAAAAAAAGCTTTTCCTCACATCCCCCCTAAACCTCCTGCCCCTCACCTTGAACTTATGTTCCCTCGTGACTGACCCTTCAACTAAGGGGAACAGCTGCTCCCTATCCACCCTGTCCATGCCCCTCAATCTTGTACACCTCGATCAGGTCGCCCTCAGGCTTCTCTGCTCCAACGAAAGCAACCCAATCTATCCAACTCTCCTCATAATTTAAAAGTTTCATCCCAGGCAACATCCTGGTGAATCTCCTCTGCACCCCCTCCAGTGTAATCACATCCTTCCTATAATGTGGCAGCCAGAACTGCACGCAGTACTCCAGCTGTGGCCTCACCAAGGTTCTATACAACTCCAACATGACCTCTCTACTTCTGTAATCTATGCCTCGATTGATAAAGGCAAGTGTCCCATATGCCTTTTTCACCACCCCACTAACATGCCCCTCCACCTTCAGAGATCTATGGACACACATGCCAAGGTCCCTTTGTTCCTCCGAACTTCCTAGTGTCATGCCATTCATTGAATACTTCCTTGTCAAATTACTCCTTCCAAAGTGTATCACCTTACACTTTTCAGGGTTAAATTCCATCTGCCACTTATCTGCCCATTTGACCATCTCGTCTATATCTTCCTGTAGCCCAAGACGCTCAGCCTCATTGTTAAACCACCCAATCTTTGTGTCATCCGCAAACTACTAATCCTGCCCCCCACATAGTCATCTATGTTGTTTATATCAATGATAAATAATAGGGGACCCAGCACAGATCCCTGTGGAATGCCACTGGACACTGGCTTCCAGTCACTAAAGCATCCTTTGTCTCCTACAACTAAGCCAATTTTGAATCCACCTTATCAAATTACCCTGTATCCCATGTGTATTTGCCTTCTTTATAAGTCTCCCATGTGGGACCTTGTCAAAGGCTTTGCTGAAATCCATATAAACTACATCAACTGCACTACCCTCATCTACACACCTGGTCATCTCCTCAAAGAGTTCAATCAAATTTGTTAGGCATGACCTCCCTCTGACAAAGCCATGCTGACTATCCCTGATCAAACCTTGCCTCTCCAAGTGGAGATGGATTCTCTCCTTCAGAATTTTCTCCAATAGTTTCCCTTCCACTGACATGAAACTCACTGGCCTGTAGTTCCCTGGCTTATCTCTACAACCCTTCTGAAATAGCGGAACCACATTAGCTGTTCTCAGTCCTCTGGCACCTCCCCCATGGACAGAGAGGAATTAAAAATTTGGGTCAGAGCCCCTGCGATCTCCTCCCTTGTCTCCCTCAGCAGTCTGGGACACAAATCATCCGGACCTGGAGATTTGTCCACTTTTAAGCCTGCCAACACCTCCAATACCTTCTCACTCCCTATATCAATTTGCTCAAGAACCTCAGTCTCTCTCCCAGAGTTCGATACCTTCGTCCTCATTCTCTTGGGTGAAGACGGATGTGAAGTATTTGTTCAACACTCTACCAATGTCCTCTGGCTCCACCCATAGATTCCCATAACGGACCAAGGGGGCACTTACTCTTTCCCTGGTTATCCTCTTCCCATTGACATACTTATAGAATATCTTGGGATTTTCCCTACTTTTACCAGCCAGAGCTTTCTCATATCCCCTCTTTGCTCTCCTAATTGCTTTCTTAAGCTCCACCCTGCACTTTCTGTACTCCACTACACCCATCCAAGCACCCACAGGTATGCACTCACAGTCAGAGGCCGAGTGATCTTTCCCTCCTGACCTCAGCCCCTCCCCTTATATCCAAATTAAGTCCTGTTAATTCTAAGGCCAGAATATAAAACCTGGAGATCTGAACTCGACCTCGTATAATTACTTATAATTCCGACCCCAGTTACTCCATATCAATCCTCCCTAACTGGCCAGTGGTTTCAGATCAGCCACAGGAAGAGTTAAGAGATTGATAGACTCATGAAAATTGTCCAGTCCATCAGTCTGCTGAATTGCAGAGATTAACCTATAGATAAACACAAATAAAATACAACAAATTATGGAGAAATTGTGTAATCAAAGCATGGAAAAGAACCCATATGATCATTGTTACTATCTGGGATTTCTACAAATTGGTTCTCACATTTCCCAATACCACAACATAAATGTCAAAAACACTAAAATACCACCACGGCTGGAAAGCATTTTGGGATCGGCTGGAAGACACGACATAAACACACGACCTTACTTTCCCAAAGAACACTATACTTTGCGATGAACTATGCTGCCCTGTTAAAATTAAAGTCAGATAATAAACTGCATTTCATAGCTCAGTAACAAGCTGTATTCATTCAGTCAAACACTTTCTCAAATCTTACCCTCGATCCAGAAAGAGATATCTCGCCCTAGCCCCCACCTCACATCCGAGTGCACACACCGCCGCCCCCAGACATCCACCCCCCCCAACAGACATTCCCCCCACACACACCCTGACTCCCCCCCCCCACAGACATTCCACACATGCGCGCACCCCGACCCCACACACAGACATGCACCCGGCTTGACCCCTTTAGGCAGGTGCACCACCATCCTCTCTTGCGCAATGAGGGAGGAGCAACAAATGCTGGTTTTGCTGCCATATTCACATCCCATCAATTAATAAAAACGAGAGCCACAGCAATATTTGGGAACTATAGTGTGCTTGTGTCCCTTGGAGTCTGAATAAGTACAAGAGAGAGAGAAAGGAATAGAAGGATGTGACGTTGTTCGATTACTGTGGTAGGGAACTGATTGGAGCATAAACCCCAGCAGAAGTAGAGCTGAATGCTGTGTGTGTGCTGTCATTCCAATATACTACTAGGCTAGGGTCCATTCCTAACATCTATCGAATGGTTCCTGCTGGAATTCGAGATCTTGGATGATCTTCATAAGGGGACAGTGGGTGAAGCACTCCACAGTTGAGCAAACTGTCAGAAATCCCTGTTCAGGCTGCTATGTGGAAAGGCTAGCTGGGTATGCAATAGATCCCTATCAGTCAGCAGCATCCAATGCAGCTGCACACACACACAGACTAAACCAAACCCTTCACCATATAGAGCCCCAGCATGTTACCCACAGCAACTATAGAAATCCCGTCACCATACAGAATCACAGTTGCATATTACACACTGCTGTCTATACCAATCTCACCATCACCATAAAGAACCACTCATCATATATGCCTACAGCAGCATGTTGCCCCCACTGTCTTGACCAGTCCAGTCCATAGGGAATCACAACAGCATGTTATCCCACTGCCTGTACCAATCTCACACTCATCATATGTTATCCTCCCACCCCCAGCCACCTGGCTTCACCAAACCAGTCACCATATAGGACCACTGTCTGTACAATTCTGTGTTAGCATATAGAACCACAGCAGCATGTTCCACTTCACTGTCTATATGAACCACATCACCATATACAACTGTGGCAGCATAATGTTTTTATTCTTTCACAGGGATGTGGGCTTCACTGGCTGGGCCAGCATTTATTGCACGTCCCCACTTGCCCTTGAGAAGGTGATGGTGAGCTACCTTCTTGAACCGCTGCAGTCCATGTGGTGTGGGTGCACCCACAGTGCTGTTACAAAGGGAGTTCCAGGATTTTGATCCAATGATACTGAAGGAACGGCAATATGTTTCCAAGTCAGGGGAACATGCAGGTGGTTAGTTAGACTTTCTCTTGTTGGAGATGGTCATTGCCTGACACTTGTGTGGTGCAAATGTTACTTGCCACTTCCGGCCCAAGCCTGGATATTGTCCAGGTCTTGCTGCATTTCGACATGGACTGCTTCAGTATCTGAGGAGTTGTGAATGGTGCTGAACATTGTGCAATCATCAGTGAACATCCCCACTTCTGACCTTATGATGGAAGGAAGGTCATTGATGAAGCAGCTGAAGATGGATTGGCCGAGGACACTACCCTGAGGAACTCCTGCAGTGATGTCCTGGAGCTGAGATGACTGACCTCCAACAAACACAACCATCTTCCTTTGTGCTGGGTATGACTCCAACCAGCGGAGAGTTTTCTCCCTGATTCCCATTGACTCCAGTTTTGTTCGGGCTCCTTGATGCCACACTCGGTCAAATGTTGCCTTGATGTCAAGGGCAGTCACTCTCACCTCACCTTGGAAGTTCTGCTCTTTTGTCCAAGTAATGACATTAGGAGCTGAGTGGCCCTAGCAGAATTCAAGCTAGGCGTCACTGAGCAGGTTGTTGCTAAGCAAGAGCCACTTGATAGCACTGTTGATGACCCCTTCCATTACTTTACTGATGATGGAGAGTAGGCTGATGGGACAGTAACTGGCCGGGTTGGATTTGTCCTGCTTCTTGTGTACAGGACATACCTGGGCAATTTTCCACGTAGCTGGGTAGATGCCAGTGTTGTAGCTGTACAGGAACAGCTTGGCTAGGGGCATGGCAAGTTCTGGAACACAAAGTCTTCAGTACTATTACCGGAATATTGTCAGGGCCCATAGCCTTTGCAGTATCCACTGTCTTCAGCTGTTTCATGATATCACTTTTGCACTGATGCGATGGGTTCCCTCATCATGGAGGATAGAGGTTTGCGGCACTGCCACCTCCAGTGAGTTCTTTAATGGGCTACCACCATTCAAGGCTGGATCTGAAGTGTTGGTTGTGGGACCCCCCCACCACCATGTAGAACGACCAGCAGCATGTATGCCAATCTCACCATCATTATAAAACCAGAACAGTATTTGAGCTCTACAGTCTATATGAACCCTACCATGAGCAAATATAACCCCAAGAGCATGCTACCACCACCCATCCAGTCACACAACCCGCACTGTCCATACTCATCTCATCGCCACTTTGGGCCACTCCTGTCCCTCAGTTCGATCCCCTGTCCCTCTCCCTCTCCCTGGGTCCGCTCCGCACCCCTCTCCCTCTCCCTCTCCCTGGGTCCGCTCCGCTCCCCTCTCCCTCTCCCTGGGTCCGCTCCGCTCCCCTCTCCCTCTCCCTCTCCCTGGGTCCGCTCCGCTCCCCTCTCCCTCTCCCTGGGTCCGCTCCGCTCCCCTCTCCCTCTCCCTGGGTCCGCTCCGCTCCCCTCTCCCTCTCCCTCTCCCTGGGTCCGCTCCGCTCCCCTCTCCCTCTCCCTCTCCCTGGGTCCGCTCCGCTCCCCTCTCCCTCTCCCTGGGTCCGCTCCGTTCCCCTCTCCCTCTCCCTCTCCCTGGGTCCGCTCCGCTCCCCTCTCCCTCTCCCTGGGTCCGCTCCGCTCCCCTCTCCCTCTCCCTCTCCCTGGGTCCGCTCCGCTCCCCTCTCCCTCTCCCTGGGTCCGCTCCGCTCCCCTCTCCCTCTGCCTCTGCCTCTCCCTGGGTCCGCTCCGCTCCCCTCTCCCTCTCCCTGGGTCCGCTCCGCTCCCCTCTCCCTCTGCCTCTGCCTCTCCCTGGGTCCGCTCCGCTCCCCTCTCCCTCTCCCTGGGTCTGCTCCGCTCCCCTCTCCCTCTCCCTCTCCCTGGGTCCGCACAGCTCCCCTCTCCCTCTCCCTCTCCCTGGGTCCGCTCCGCTCCCCTCTCCCTCTCCCTGGGTCCGCTCCGCTCCCCTCTCCCTCTCCCTGGGTCCGCTCCGCTCCCCTCTCCCTCTCCCTGGGTCTGCTCCGCTCCCCTCTCCCTCTCCCTCTCCCTGGGTCCGCACAGCTCCCCTCTCCCTCTCCCTCTCCCTGGGTCCGCTCCGCTCCCCTCTCCCTCTCCCTGGGTCCGCTCCGCTCCCCTCTCCCTCTCCCTGGGTCCGCTCCGCTCCCCTCTCCCTCTCCCTCTCCCTGGGTCCGCTCCGCTCCCCTCTCCCTCTCCCTCTCCCTGGGTCCGCTCCGCTCCCCTCTCCCTCTCCCTCTCCCTGGGTCCGCTCCGCTCCCCTCTCCCTCTCCCTCTCCCTGGGTCCGCTCCGCTCCCCTCTCCCTCTCCCTCTCCCTGGGTCCGCTCCGCTCCCCTCTCCCTCTCCCTCTCCCTGGGTCCGCTCCGCTCCCCTCTCCCTCTCCCTCTCCCTGGGTCCGCTCCGCTCCCCTCTCCCTCTCCCTCTCCCTGGGTCCGCTCCGCTCCCCTCTCCCTCTCCCTCTCCCTGGGTCCGCTCCGCTCCCCTCTCCCTCTCCCTCTCCCTGGGTCCGCTCCGCTCCCCTCTCCCTCTCCCTCTCCCTGGGTCCGCTCCGCTCCCCTCTCCCTCTCCCTCTCCCTGGGTCCGCTCCGCTCCCCTCTCCCTCTCCCTCTCCCTGGGTCCGCTCCGCTCCCCTCTCCCTCTCCCTCTCCCTGGGTCCGCTCCGCTCCCCTCTCCCTCTCCCTCTCCCTGGGTCCGCTCCGCTCCCCTCTCCCTCTCCCTCTCCCTGGGTCCGCTCCGCTCCCCTCTCCCTCTCCCTCTCCCTGGGTCCGCTCCGCTCCCCTCTCCCTCTCCCTCTCCCTGGGTCCGCTCCGCTCCCCTCTCCCTCTCCCTCTCCCTGGGTCCGCTCCGCTCCCCTCTCCCTCTCCCTCTCCCTGGGTCCGCTCCGCTCCCCTCTCCCTCTCCCTCTCCCTGGGTCCGCTCCGCTCCCCTCTCCCTCTCCCTCTCCCTGGGTCCGCTCCGCTCCCCTCTCCCTCTCCCTGGGTCCGCTCCCCTCTCCCTCTCCCTCTCCCTGGGTCCGCTCCCCTCTCCCTCTCCCTCTCCCTGGGTCCGCTCCCCTCTCCCTCTCCCTCTCCCTGGGTCCGCTCCCCTCTCCCTCTCCCTCTCCCTGGGTCCGCTCCCCTCTCCCTCTCCCTCTCCCTGGGTCCGCTCCCCTCTCCCTCTCCCTCTCCCTGGGTCCGCTCCCCTCTCCCTCTCCCTCTCCCTGGGTCCGCTCCCCTCTCCCTCTCCCTCTCCCTGGGTCCGCTCCCCTCTCCCTCTCCCTCTCCCTGGGTCCGCTCCCCTCTCCCTCTCCCTCTCCCTGGGTCCGCTCCCCTCTCCCTCTCCCTCTCCCTGGGTCCGCTCCCCTCTCCCTCTCCCTCTCCCTGGGTCCGCTCCCCTCTCCCTCTCCCTCTCCCTGGGTCCGCTCCCCTCTCCCTCTCCCTCTCCCTGGGTCCGCTCCCCTCTCCCTCTCCCTCTCCCTGGGTCCGCTCCCCTCTCCCTCTCCCTCTCCCTGGGTCCGCTCCCCTCTCCCTCTCCCTCTCCCTGGGTCCGCTCCCCTCTCCCTCTCCCTCTCCCTGGGTCCGCTCCCCTCTCCCTCTCCCTCTCCCTGGGTCCGCTCCCCTCTCCCTCTCCCTGGGTCCGCTCCCCTCTCCCTCTCCCTGGGTCCGCTCCCCTCTCCCTCTCCCTGGGTCCGCTCCCCTCTCCCTCTCCCTGGGTCCGCTCCCCTCTCCCTCTCCCTGGGTCCGCTCCCCTCTCCCTCTCCCTGGGTCCGCTCCCCTCTCCCTCTCCCTGGGTCCGCTCCCCTCTCCCTCTCCCTGGGTCCGCTCCCCTCTCCCTCTCCCTGGGTCCGCTCCCCTCTCCCTCTCCCTGGGTCCGCTCCCCTCTCCCTCTCCCTGGGTCCGCTCCCCTCTCCCTCTCCCTGGGTCCGCTCCCCTCTCCCTCTCCCTGGGTCCGCTCCCCTCTCCCTCTCCCTGGGTCCGCTCCCCTCTCCCTCTCCCTGGGTCCGCTCCCCTCTCCCTCTCCCTGGGTCCGCTCCCCTCTCCCTCTCCCTGGGTCCGCTCCCCTCTCCCTCTCCCTGGGTCCGCTCCCCTCTCCCTCTCCCTGGGTCCGCTCCCCTCTCCCTCTCCCTGGGTCCGCTCCCCTCTCCCTCTCCCTGGGTCCGCTCCCCTCTCCCTCTCCCTGGGTCCGCTCCCCTCTCCCTCTCCCTGGGTCCGCTCCCCTCTCCCTCTCCCTGGGTCCGCTCCCCTCTCCCTCTCCCTGGGTCCGCTCCCCTCTCCCTCTCCCTGGGTCCGCTCCCCTCTCCCTCTCCCTGGGTCCGCTCCCCTCTCCCTCTCCCTGGGTCCGCTCCCCTCTCCCTCTCCCTGGGTCCGCTCCCCTCTCCCTCTCCCTGGGTCCGCTCCCCTCTCCCTCTCCCTGGGTCCGCTCCCCTCTCCCTCTCCCTGGGTCCGCTCCCCTCTCCCTCTCCCTGGGTCCGCTCCCCTCTCCCTCTCCCTGGGTCCGCTCCCCTCTCCCTCTCCCTGGGTCCGCTCCCCTCTCCCTCTCCCTGGGTCCGCTCCCCTCTCCCTCTCCCTGGGTCCGCTCCCCTCTCCCTCTCCCTGGGTCCGCTCCCCTCTCCCTCTCCCTGGGTCCGCTCCCCTCTCCCTCTCCCTGGGTCCGCTCCCCTCTCCCTCTCCCTGGGTCCGCTCCCCTCTCCCTCTCCCTCGGCCCGCTCCCCTCTCCCTCTCCCTCGGCCCGCTCCCCTCTCCCTCTCCCTGGGTCCGCTCCCCTCTCCCTCTCCCTGGGTCCGCTCCCCTCTCCCTCTCCCTCGGCCCGCTCCCCTCTCCCTCTCCCTCAGTCCGCTCCCCTCTCCCTCAGTCCGCTCCCCTCTCCCTCAGTCCGCTCCCCTCCCCCTCAGTCCGCTCCCCTCCCCCTCAGTCCGCTCCCCTCCCCCTCAGTCCGCTCCCCTCTCCCTGTCCCTCCCCTCCCCCTCAGTCCGCTCCCCTCTCCCTGTCCCTCCCCTCCCCCTCAGTCCGCTCCCCTCTCCCTGTCCCTCCTCTCCCCCTCAGTCCGCTCCCCTCTCCCTGTCCCTCCCCTCCCCTCTCCCTGTCCCTCCCCTCCCCCTCAGTCCGCTCCCCTCTCCCTGTCCCTCCCCTCCCCCTCAGTCCGCTCCCCTCTCCCTGTCCCTCCCCTCCCCCTCAGTCCGCTCCCCTCTCCCTCTCCCTGTCCCTGGGTCCGCTCCCCTCTCCCTCTCCCTGGGTCCGCCCCCCTCTCCCTCTCCCTCGGCCCGCTCCCCTCTCCCTCTCCCTGGGTCCGCTCCCCTCTCCCTCTCCCTGGGTCCGCTCCCCTCTCCCTCTCCCTGGGTCCGCTCCCCTCTCCCTCTCCCTGGGTCCGCTCCCCTCTCCCTCTCCCTGGGTCCGCTCCCCTCTCCCTCTCCCTCAGTCCGCTCCCCTCTCCCTCTCCCTCAGTCCGCTCCCCTCTCCCTCTCCCTCAGTCCGCTCCCCTCTCCCTCAGTCCGCTCCCCTCTCCCTCAGTCCGCTCCCCTCCCCCTCAGTCCGCTCCCCTCCCCCTCAGTCCGCTCCCCTCCCCCTCAGTCCGCTCCCCTCCCCCTCAGTCCGCTCCCCTCCCCCTCAGTCCGCTCCCCTCCCCCTCAGTCCGCTCCCCTCTCCCTGTCCCTCCCCTCCCCCTCAGTCCGCTCCCCTCTCCCTGTCCCTCCCCTCCCCTCTCCCTGTCCCTCCCCTCCCCCTCAGTCCGCTCCCCTCTCCCTGTCCCTCCCCTCCCCCTCAGTCCGCTCCCCTCTCCCTGTCCCTCCCCTCCCCCTCAGTCCGCTCCCCTCTCCCTCAGTCCGCTCCCCTCTCCCTCAGTCCGCTCCCCTCCCCCTCAGTCCGCTCCCCTCCCCCTCAGTCCGCTCCCCTCCCCCTCAGTCCGCTCCCCTCCCCCTCAGTCCGCTCCCCTCCCCCTCAGTCCGCTCCCCTCCCCCTCAGTCCGCTCCCCTCTCCCTGTCCCTCCCCTCCCCCTCAGTCCGCTCCCCTCTCCCTGTCCCTCCCCTCCCCCTCAGTCCGCTCCCCTCTCCCTGTCCCTCCTCTCCCCCTCAGTCCGCTCCCCTCTCCCTGTCCCTCCCCTCCCCTCTCCCTGTCCCTCCCCTCCCCCTCAGTCCGCTCCCCTCTCCCTGTCCCTCCCCTCCCCCTCAGTCCGCTCCCCTCTCCCTGTCCCTCCCCTCCCCCTCAGTCCGCTCCCCTCTCCCTCTCCCTGTCCCTCCCCCTCAGTCCGCTCCCCTCTCCCTGTCCCTCCCCCTCAGTCCGCTCCCCTCTCCCTGTCCCTCCCCCTCAGTCCGCTCCCCTCTCCCTGTCCCTCCCCCTCAGTCCGCTCCCCTCTCCCTGTCCCTCCCCCTCAGTCCGCTCCCCTCTCCCTGTCCCTCCCCCTCAGTCCGCTCCCCTCCCCTCTCCCTGTCCCTCCCCCTCAGTCCGCTCCCCTCCCCTCTCCCTGTCCCTCCCCCTCAGTCCGCTCCCCTCTCCCTGTCCCTGTCCCTCCCCCTCAGTCCGCTCCCCTCTCCCTCTCCCTCCCCCTCAGTCCGCTCCCCTCCCCTCTCCCTCTCCCTCCCCCTCAGTCCGCTCCCCTCCCCTCTCCCTGTCCCTCCCCCTCAGTCCGCTCCCCTCCCCTCTCCCTGTCCCTCCCCCTCAGTCCGCTCCCCTCCCCTCTCCCTGTCCCTCCCCCTCAGTCCGCTCCCCTCCCCTCTCCCTGTCCCTCCCCCTCAGTCCGCTCCCCTCCCCTCTCCCTGTCCCTCCCCCTCAGTCCGCTCCCCTCCCCTCTCCCTGTCCCTCCCCCTCAGTCCGCTCCCCTCCCCTCTCCCTGTCCCTCCCCCTCAGTCCGCTCCCCTCCCCTCTCCCTGTCCCTCCCCCTCAGTCCGCTCCCCTCCCCTCTCCCTGTCCCTCCCCCTCAGTCCGCTCCCCTCCCCTCTCCCTGTCCCTCCCCCTCAGTCCGCTCCCCTCCCCTCTCCCTGTCCCTCCCCCTCAGTCCGCTCCCCTCCCCTCTCCCTGTCCCTCCCCCTCAGTCCGCTCCCCTCCCCTCTCCCTGTCCCTCCCCCTCAGTCCGCTCCCCTCCCCTCTCCCTGTCCCTCCCCCTCAGTCCGCTCCCCTCCCCTCTCCCTGTCCCTCCCCCTCAGTCCGCTCCCCTCCCCTCTCCCTGTCCCTCCCCCTCAGTCCGCTCCCCTCTCCCTGTCCCTCCCCCTCAGTCCGCTCCCCTCTCCCTGTCCCTCCCCCTCAGTCCGCTCCCCTCTCCCTGTCCCTCCCCCTCAGTCCGCTCCCCTCTCCCTGTCCCTCCCCCTCAGTCCGCTCCCCTCTCCCTGTCCCTCCCCCTCAGTCCGCTCCCCTCTCCCTGTCCCTCCCCCTCAGTCCGCTCCCCTCTCCCTGTCCCTCCCCCTCAGTCCGCTCCCCTCTCCCTGTCCCTCCCCCTCAGTCCGCTCCCCTCTCCCTGTCCCTCCCCCTCAGTCCGCTCCCCTCTCCCTGTCCCTCCCCCTCAGTCCGCTCCCCTCTCCCTGTCCCTGTCCCTCAGTCCGCTCCCCTCTCCCTGTCCCTGTCCCTCAGTCCGCTCCCCTCTCCCTGTCCCTCCCCCTCAGTCCGCTCCCCTCTCCCTGTCCCTCCCCCTCAGTCCGCTCCCCTCTCCCTGTCCCTCCCCCTCAGTCCGCTCCCCTCTCCCTGTCCCTCCCCCTCAGTCCGCTCCCCTCTCCCTGTCCCTCCCCCTCAGTCCGCTCCCCTCTCCCTGTCCCTCCCCCTCAGTCCGCTCCCCTCTCCCTGTCCCTCCCCCTCAGTCCGCTCCCCTCTCCCTGTCCCTCCCCCTCAGTCCGCTCCCCTCTCCCTGTCCCTCCCCCTCAGTCCGCTCCCCTCTCCCTGTCCCTCCCCCTCAGTCCGCTCCCCTCTCCCTGTCCCTGTCCCTCAGTCCGCTCCCCTCTCCCTGTCCCTGTCCCTCAGTCCGCTCCCCTCTCCCTGTCCCTGTCCCTCAGTCCGCTCCCCTCTCCCTGTCCCTGTCCCTCAGTCCGCTCCCCTCTCCCTGTCCCTGTCCCTCAGTCCGCTCCCCTCTCCCTGTCCCTGTCCCTCAGTCCGCTCCCCTCTCCCTGTCCCTGTCCCTCAGTCCGCTCCCCTCTCCCTGTCCCTGTCCCTCAGTCCGCTCCCCTCTCCCTGTCCCTGTCCCTCAGTCCGCTCCCCTCTCCCTGTCCCTGTCCCTCAGTCCGCTCCCCTCTCCCTGTCCCTGTCCCTCAGTCCGCTCCCCTCTCCCTGTCCCTGTCCCTCAGTCCGCTCCCCTCTCCCTGTCCCTGTCCCTCAGTCCGCTCCCCTCTCCCTGTCCCTGTCCCTCAGTCCGCTCCCCTCTCCCTGTCCCTGTCCCTCAGTCCGCTCCCCTCTCCCTGTCCCTCAGTCCGCTCCCCTCTCCCTATCCCTGTCCCTCAGTCCGCTCCCCTCTCCCTGTCCCTGTCCCTCAGTCCGCTCCCCTCTCCCTGTCCCTGTCCCTCAGTCCGCTCCCCTCTCCCTGTCCCTGTCCCTCAGTCCGCTCCCCTCTCCCTGTCCCTGTCCCTCAGTCCGCTCCCCCTCCCTGTCCCTGTCCCTCAGTCCGCTCCCCCTCCCTGTCCCTCCCCCTCAGTCCGCTCCCCATGTCTCTCAGCCTGATGCCCCTCTCCCTCAGTCTGGTCCCCCTCTTCCCGTCCCTCCCCCTCAGTCTGACCCACCTCACCCCGTCCCTCCCCCTCAGTCTGATCCCCTCACTCTGAGTCCCACTCCCTCAGTCTGATCCTCTCTCCCTGTCCCCGTCCCTCAATCTGGTCCGATCCCACCCCCCCCAGACCGATCCCCCCCCCCCGCAACAGACCGATCCCCCCCCCCGCAACAGACCGATCCCCCCCCCTCAGTCCGATCCCCCCCCTCAGTCCGATCCCCCCCCTCAGTCCGATCCCTGTCCCCCCCCCCCCCCTCCCAGTCCGATCCCCCCCCCCAGTCCGATCCCCCCCCCCTCAGTCCGATCCCCCCCCCCTCAGTCCGATCCCCCCCCCCCTCAGTCCGATCCCCGTCCCTCAGTCCGATCCCCGTCCCTCAGTCCGATCCCCGTCCCTCAGTCCGATCCCCGTCCCTCAGTCCGATCCCCGTCCCTCAGTCCGATCCCCGTCCCTCAGTCCGATCCCCGTCCCTCAGTCCGATCCCTGTCCCCCCCCTCCCTCAGTCCGATCCCTGTCCCCCCCCTCCCTCAGTCCGATCCCTGTCCCCCCCTCCCTCAGTCCGATCCCTGTCCCCCCCTCCCTCAGTCCGATCCCTGCACCCCCCTCCCTCAGTCCGATCCCTGCACCCCCCTCCCTCAGTCCGATCCCTGTCCCCCCCCTCCCTCAGACTGATCCCTGTTCCCCCCCCTCCCTCAGTCTGATCCCTGTTCCCCCCTCCCTCAGTCTGATCCCTGTTCCCCCCTCCCTCAGTCTGATACCTGTCCCCCCCCCTCCCTCAGTCTGATCCCTGTTCCCCCCCTCCCTCAGTCTGATCCCTGTCCCTCTCTGCCCCTCTCCCTCAGTCTGACCCCCTCTCAGTCTGACCCCCCCTCTCCCTCAGTCTGACCCCCCCTCTCTCCCTCAGTCTGACCCTCCCTCTCTCCCTCAGTCTGATCCCCCCCTCTCTCCCTCAGTCTGATCCCCCCCTCTCTCCCTCAGTCTGATCCCCCTCTTCCCGTCCCTCCCCCTCAGTCTGACCCACCTCACCCCGTCCCTCCCCCTCAGTCTGATCCCCTCACTCTGAGTCCCACTCCCTCAGTCTGATCCTCTCTCCCTGTCCCCGTCCCTCAATCTGGTCCGATCCCACCCCCCCCAGACCGATCCCCCCCCTCAGTCCGATCCCCCCCCCCCCCCCCTCAGTCCGATCCCCCCCCCAGTCCGATCCCCCCCCCCAGTCCGATCCCTGTTCCCCCCCTCCCTCAGTCCGATCCCTGTCCCCCCCCTCCCTCAGTCCGATCCCTGTCCCCCCCACCCTCAGTCCGATCCCTGCCCCCCCTCCCTCAGTCCGATCCCTGCCCCCCCTCCCTCAGTCCGATCCCTGTTCCCCCCCTCCCTCAGTCCGATCCCTGTCCCCCCCCTCCCTCAGTCTGATCCCTGTTCCCCCCTCCCTCAGTCTGACCCCCCCTCAGTCCGATCCCCCCCCCCCCTCAGTCCGATCCCCCCCCCCCCCTCAGTCCGATCCCCCCCCCAGTCCGATCCCCCCCCCCCCCCCAGTCCGATCCCTGTCCCCCCTTCCCTCAGTCCGATCCCTGTCCCCCCCCTCCCTCAGTCCGATCCCTGTCCCCCCCACCCTCAGTCCGATCCCTGCCCCCCCTACCCTCAGTCCGATCCCTGCCCCCCCTACCCTCAGTCCGATCCCTGCCCCCCCTCCCTCAGTCCGATCCCTGCCCCCCCCTCCCTCAGTCCGATCCCTGTTCCCCCCCCCTCCCTCAGTCCGATCCCTGTCCCCCCCCTCCCTCAGTCCGATCCCTGTCCCCCCCCTCCCTCAGTCCGATCCCTGTTCCCCCCTCTCTCCCTCAGTCTGATCCCCCCCTCTCTCCCTCAGTCTGATCCCCCCCCTCTCCCTCAGTCTGACCCCCCCTCTCCCTCAGTCTGACCCCCCCCTCTCCCTCAGTCTGACCCCCCTCTCTCCCTCAGTCTGATCCCCCCACCCTCTCTCCCTCAGTCTGATCCCCCCACCCTCTCTCCCTCAGTCTGATCCCCCCACCCTCTCTCCCTCAGTCTGATCCCCCCACCCTCTCTCCCTCAGTCTGACCCCCCCCTCTCTCCCTCAGTCTGATCCCCTCCCTCTCTCCCTCAGTCTGATCCCCCCCTCTCTCCCTCAGTCTGATCCCCCCCTCTCTCCCTCAGTCTGATCCCCCCACCCTCTCTCCCTCAGTCTGATCCCCCCACCCTCTCTCCCTCAGTCTGATCCCCCCACCCTCTCTCCCTCAGTCTGATCCCCCCACCCTCTCTCCCTCAGTCTGATCCCCCCACCCTCTCTCCCTCAGTCTGATCCCCCCCCCGTCTCTCCCTCAGTCTGATCCCCCCCTCTCTCCCTCAGTCTGATCCCCCCTCTCTCCCTCAGTCTGATCCCCCCCTCTCTCCCTCAGTCTGATCCCCCCCTCTCTCCCTCAGTCTGATCCCCCCCTCTCTCCCTCAGTCTGATCCCCCCCTCTCTCCCTCAGTCTGATCCCCCCCTCTCTCCCTCAGTCTGATCCCCCCCTCTCTCCCTCAGTCTGATCCCCCCCTCTCTCCCTCAGTCTGATCCCCCCCTCTCTCCCTCAGTCTGATCCCCCCCTCTCTCCCTCAGTCTGATCCCCCCCTCTCTCTCTCAGTCTGATCCCCCCCTCTCTCCCTCAGTCTGATCCCCCCCTCTCTCCCTCAGTCTGATCCCCCCCTCTCTCCCTCAGTCTGATCCCCCCCTCTCTCCCTCAGTCTGATCCCCCCCCTCTCTCCCTCAGTCTGATCCCCCCCTCTCTCCCTCAGTCTGATCCCCCCCTCTCTCCCTCAGTCTGATCCCCCCCTCTCTCCTCAGTCTGATCCCCCCCTCTCTCCCTCAGTCTGATCCCCCCCTCTCTCCCTCAGTCTGATCCCCCCCTCTCTCCCTCAGTCTGATCCCCCCTCTCTCCCTCAGTCTGATCCCCACCTCTCTCCCTCAGTCTGATCCCCCACCTCTCTCCCTCAGTCTGATCCCCCACCTCTCTCCCTCAGTCTGATCCCCCACCTCTCTCCCTCAGTCTGATCCCCCCCTCTCCCTCAGTCTGATCCCCCCCCTCTCCCTCAGTCTGACCCCCCCCCTCTCCCTCAGTCTGACCCCCCCCCTCTCCCTCAGTCTGACCCCCCTCTCTCCCTCAGTCTGACCCCCCCACCCTCTCTCCCTCAGTCTGATCCCCCCACCCTCTCTCCCTCAGTCTGATCCCCCCACCCTCTCTCCCTCAGTCTGACCCCCCCCTCTCTCCCTCAGTCTGATCCCCCCCTCTCTCCCTCAGTCTGACCCCCCCCCTCCCTCAGTCTGACCCCCCCTCTCTCCCTCAGTCTGATCCCCCCCTCTCCCTCAGTCTGATCCCCCCCTCTCTCCCTCAGTCTGATCCCCCCCTCTCTCCCTCAGTCTGACCCCCCCTCTCTCCCTCAGTCTGATCCCCCCCCTCTCCCTCAGTCTGATCCCCCCCCCTCTCCCTCAGTC